>JAVXUO010002064.1:0-69776 GCA_033065855.1 Escallonia rubra | reverse complement strand
GTGCTTGGGTATGTCTATAGTGTGTGTGTGTGGGATGACGCACGGTGGTTGTAAGCTGGTGCGGTTTTGCTGCGAAGTACCTTGGGCCATCTTAGAATTTCTTGCCAAGTTTAAAAGTTTTCTGAAATTGTTTAGTATTTTTTTTTGCAAGTTTATTTTTTCTAAATTTCATTTAGGTCCTTAAAATCAATATTAAATTTTAGAAAAATTTTGGTACTATTTTTTGATACAAAGAAGTCCTATTTTAAGTTTGACGAATTTTAGAGGTTATGTTGTACTTTTACCTATATCGCGTTTGAATTCATGAAATGAATAATTTAAAAATGGAATTTACGGGCTTTGTGAGTTAGAAACAACTATGGCTATTTATGGACTTTTATTATATTTAAAGAAATTATTTTTAATTTGAAAATATTCAAAAATTTAGAAAATTGATGTTCCCAACCTATTCAGGTCGCACCTAAGAGCCCACTAGGGACCCATTTTGCGTGACACATCATGAATTCAACGGTCAATTGTTCAACGCTATCAATTGGTCAAAATGCATCTTTCATCGAACATGTACGACAATTTATGACAAACATATTCTTGTCGCCAAAGTAGCGACGTCAGCGGCACCAACACTTGAAAAACATGCAAGTGAACACCGTTGCCTCGAGAGCTCAGCCACCTCCCTTAAGAGGGGGGGAGGGGTCGGCCACCTCTTTAAAGAGAGGGTTGGCCACCCTCATTCTGGAGGGCTCGGCCACTTCATTGAAAGGGGGTCCGCCACCTCATTTTTGGGGGGGGGGGGGGCGTCAGCCACTCTCTTTAAGGAGGGGTCGACCACCCTCTTTAAAGAGCGTCGGCCGCTCTTATCTGGGGAGGCTGCAGGCATCTCCTTTTGCATCTTCACGTGCACTCTCTCTAATGTTCACCCGTCAAACATGGCCGCACGACGCTCGTTGTCACCCGCGTACCATCGCCATGACAATAGTCGCTTGCGACCGCGCACTATTGTCTGGGCACCATCTCCGCAATGACCATCTCCCACACGCTCTTTAGCATTCCGCCGTGCCCGTGCACCGTGGCACTTCCATCATGTGCCCCCGGCACCAGGTATTGTCTCGCGATGGTCGTCGCCACTCCCATGCGCCATAATCATATTGCATCATTCTAGGGGCTTCGCTCGTAGTGCTCTGGCACGAGGACCTTCTGCAGTGGGATGGGCTCGTTACCACAAAGCCATCATCACCGTGGGATAGGGTCGTTACCACAAAGCTATCGCCATCTTCATTCGGGGGGGCTCCGCTTGTAGTGCTCCGGCACGAGGACCCTTCGCAGCGGGATGGGCTCGTTACCATAAAGCCATCGCCGCAGCAAGATAGGCTCGTTACCACAAAGCTATCGCTGTCTTCATTCGGGGGGGCTCCGCTCGTAGTGCTCCGGCACGAGGACCCTCCGCAGTGGGATGGGCTCGTTACCACAAAGCCATCGCCGCGGGATAGGCTCGTTACCACAAAGCTATCGCCTTCTTCATTCTAGGGGGGCTCTGCTCGTAGTGCTCCGGCACGAGGACCCTCCGCAGCGGGATGAGATCGTTACCACAAAGCCATCGCCGCAGCGAGATAGGCTCGTTACCACAAAGCTATCGCCGTCTTCATTCCGGGGGGCTCCACTCGTAGTGCTCTGGCACGAGGACCCTCCGCAGCGGGATAGGCTCGTTACCACAAAGCCATCACCGTCGCGGGATAGGCTCATTACCACAAAGCTATCACCGTCTTCATTATGGGGGGCTCTGCTCATAGTGCTCCGTCACGAGGACCCTCCACAGCAGGATGGGCTTGTTACCACAAAGCCATCGTCGCAGCGGGATAGGCTCGTTACCACAAAGTTATCGCCGTCTTCATTCCGGGGGGCTCCGCTCGTAGTGCTTCGGCACGAGGACCCTCCACAGCGGGATGAGCTCGTTACCACAAAGCCATCGCCACCGTGGGATAGGCTCGTTACCACAAAATGATCGCCGTCTTCATTATGGGGGGCTCTGCTCGTAGTGCTTCGGCACGAGGACCCTCCACAGCGGGATGGGATCGTTACCACAAAGCCATCACCGCCGCAGGACAGGCTCGTTACCAATAAGCTATCGCCGTTTTCATTCCAGGGGGCTCCGCTCGTAGTGCTCCGGCACGAGGACCCTCTGTAGCAGGATGGGCTCGTTACCACAAAGCCATCGCCGCCACGGGATAGGCTCGTTACCACAAAGCTATTGCCGTCTTTATTCCGGGGTGCTCTGCTCGTAGTGCTCCGGTACGAGGACCCTCCGCAGCGGGATGTGCTCGATACCACAAAGCCATTGCCACCTTTGGATAGGCTCGTTACCACAAAGCTATCATCATCTTCATTTTGGGGGGCTCCGCTCGTAGTGCTCTGGCATGAGGATCCTCCGCAGCGGGATGAGCATGTTACCACAAAGCCATTGCCGCCTGGGGTGACTTGCGTGACACTAGGCACTGAGCTGCGAACATATCTGCTCATGTTGCCGGTGATCGTCAGCGCCCCCAGGACGATGGCCACCGGGTCACTCCGGGACGGGAACAGGCCTTTGGAGGGCATCGTGCCTAGTCCGCCTGGCAGTTGGCTACGGGGGCAACCCTCACCGCTGTCAGGTTCCCTACGCGTCTTTTGACGCCCCTTGTGGGATTCAGTAAGGGCTTGGACAGGTGCCTGGGGCAACGGGCTTACTCTGATTGTAATATCCCGAACTTTAGGAGCCGATTAGAATAACCATCTGGGCTCCAAAAAATAAACGGGCATTAAATTTGAGCAATGCTCGGGCATTAGTAGCATATGAAAACTTAAAAGAATTTTGGGATTTGAATGCAATTATACAAAATTCAGGGTTTATTTTGTAATTATGTAAAGTTTTGGGATCTTTTTGTAATTTCAAAAAAAATAAAAAAAAATACTTAGAAGTAGTTTTTTTTTGGGCTAATTACACCTATGTCCCTGAGGTTTAGGGGTAATTACACTAAAGGACACAAAGTTTCAAAATGTAACATTCCGTGACCAAAAGTGTTTCAAATGTATCACCCGTGTCCAACCGTCAGGTTTTCGTCAAAAAGTGTAATTTTCATCATTTTATATACTCTAGTTTAGGTTAGTCACCACCTAAAGTAGGAGGTGACAAGTATTTCCCAATACACACCCACACAATCACATATGCACAAGCCACTAATCCCTTCAATGAAAAATTTCAAATTAACCCTCAACATTTTGCATAATTACATCTTAGCTCCAAAATTTTACATAATTATTTTGGCCCATAACTGAATCTTATATTTTATAACGACAACTAATGTAACATGATTATATTATTTCACTCAAATTTAAATGTGTTTAAACTTAATAAAAAGATTAAAAGTTAATTAGGATCGGGGTCTAACATATTGTGTGCGTGTGTTATAATATGTGTGTGTTGGTGTGTGCTGAATACGTGTGTAGGTGTGTGTAATGTGTGTCTGCATGTGTGTACTATAGTCTAATGAGCTTGTGTGTGCATGTGTAACGTTTGAGGGGGTGTGTGTTAGTACTGTGCATGTGCGCATGTAGGTATGTGTGATAGGGTGTGTGTGTGTGTTTTGTGTGTCTTTGGTGGGTAAGAGAGGAAGAAGACAGTTTCAATGGGTGTGGCAATGTACTATGTGCATGTATAGGTTGTTAACCCTACGATTATTTAACCTAGGATTATATTTGATTTTGATGATAACTAACATTGATGATTATACTGTCTAACATGCATTGAGTTGATGAAGCAATAGGAACAATCTCATACTCATGCAAACGGATTATTAGACGAGCAACACGATCAAAGACTCTCAACGGAACGCATCAAAGACGAAATTTGACGATTGAAGTTTTCATGCTTTTATTTCCGTCTTTGTAAACTAGACATAGAGAGATGATCGTTACGATGACTGTATACCTAGAACTTGCCCATAGGTTTCCCTTGCATGCATAAAAAGTTTTTCATGCTTTAAAATCAGGAAACTGCATTTTCAGGGATGCAGTCGACTGTATTGGGATGCAGTCGACTGCATGTTGGGCAGTAGGTATTACAGTCGACTGCATTGAATGCAGTCGACTGCAATACTTCCAGTAGCCCATTACAGTCGACTGCATTGCATTGCAGTCGACTGCAAGTTGGAATTTTGAAATTCCAACGGCTACTTTTTGGGTTACAGTCGACTGCAATGGGCATTGCAGTCGACTGCATTTACCGTTTGGCGCATTTAATGCCCTACCTAACCCCAAACGGTCATATTTATTCCCAGCTCTATAAATACTCATTTTGGGCATTGTTTTCATTCATCAATTGCATTCAAAGCTCTCATATCTTTCATATTCTCAAAGATCAAAGCAATTGTTCAAATCTCTCTTGTTTTCATTGATTTCTCATCCTTTTCAAGAGAGCATTTATTGTGAGCTTACATTAGAGAGAGATACACTTTCATAAGTCATCATACACTCATCTCTCTTGTTCTAGTACTTCAACTTGTACTCATCTACTTCTTAAGAGTGAAATCTTGTACTCATTTCTTCATTGAAAGGTTCTTGTATCAAAGCTTGGGGTTGTCAAGCTTTGGAGCTTTGGGTTTGTCAAAGCTTGTTCTTGATGTGGGCATAGCATCAAGGGATTGTAAGAGGTTCGATCTTGACCCGTAAGGAAGATCATACTAGTGGATTCTAGGGCCTTTCAAGGGACTTCCTTGAAGGGGTGGACGTAGGCTTGTGGGTATATCAAGCCGAACCATTTAATTCTCATTGTCAAGTATCTCTAAACCCTTCTCTCTTTACATTATTGTTTTACATATTGTGTTGAGATTGGTTGTTTGTTTACTTGAGTTTTTGAGATTAAGGTTTGTTGGTTGTTATATTTTAAAGTAGTCTTAAAACCCTATTCACCCCCCCTCTAGGGTTATTTTATTGGTTTCAAGTGGTATCAGAGCCTCGGCTCTTGTTATATTGGGTAACGCCAAGAGAGTTAATCGATCATGGCTTATGTTGGGGGTATGGAGGGTAGTTCTACCACTAGGCCTCCATTGTTTAATGGGACCAACTATAGTGTGTGGAAAGTTAAGATGAAAATCTACTTAGAATCTCAAGACTATGAGATGTGGGATATTGTTGAGAATGGCCCATTCGTTCCGATAAAGTGGTTGACAAGGTTGAAGAACCTAAATCAAAATCGGAGTATAGTGATCATGACAAGAAGATGATTTGTATGAATGCTAGAGCAAAAAATTGTCTTGTATGTGCTTTAGACACTAATGAACTCAATAGAGTCATTATGTGTAATTCCGCTAAGAGTATTTGGGATACTCTTCAAGTCACTCATGAAGGGACTTCTCTTCTTAGAGACTCCAAGATGAATTTATTGTTTAGAGATTATGAGTTATTCCATATGCTTCAAAATGAATCTATTACGGATATGAATACTCGTTTTACTAACATTGTGAACCCTTTGAAGCAATTGGGTAAGGAATTCACTAATGGTGATCTAGTGAGAAAAGTGATTAGGTCCTTACCAAGAGCTTGGGATGCAAAGATCACCGCCATCCAAGAATCAAAGAATCTCAACATCTTTCCTCTTGATGAATTGATGTGCTCACTCATGACGTACGAAATGCAACTCAAGACCTTTGATCAAGAGGACGTCAAGAAGAAGCCTACATCAATTGCTCTTAAAGCTTCATCTTCAAACCTTGAGTCAAGTGATGATGATGAAGAATTTAATGAAGAGGATATGGCATTGGTTGCAAAGAACTTCAAGAAGTTCTTAAGATTTAGAAGAAATGATGGGAGAAGGCAACAAAATGCTAGCAACGAAGAGAGGCTTTGCTACAAATGCCACAAGCCGGGACACATGAAGATGGATTGTCCCATCTACAAAAAGGAGAAGAAGGAAAGAAGAGATGTATGGGAAAAAGCTAAAAGAAGACAATTCTCTAAGAAAGAGAACAAGGAGAAGGAAAGAGCAATGAATGCCGAACACACTTCAACATGGAGTGACTTTGATTCAAGTGATGAAGAGAATGATCAAGCAAATGTGTGCTTCATGGCAAATGATGAGGTAAGCTTTTCTTCCGGTAGTGATAGTGATAATGAAAGTTTTGAAGATGCTTATGATAGCTTATATGAGGAATCCAAGAAAATTTTCAAGAAAAATATTATTTTGTCTAAGAAATTTCTTGAAGCTAATAAGCAAATTGAAAAGTTGATAATGGAAAATGAAAAGTTGCATGCCAAGAATGAATGCATGTCTAGCCATTTATATGTAGAGCATGTGAATAACAATTTGGTTGATTTACTTGTTAACACTCCTAGCTCAAAACAAATCTCTTCCAAAACTTTGGCTTTAGAAAAACAAAATGAAGATTTACAAGTTGAGATTTGTGATTTAAGAAAATGTCTTGAAAAATTTGTTGATGGTCAAAACAATTTGGATGTCATGCTTGGACGCCAAAGAATTGGCCTAAACAAAGGCGGTCTTGGATTAGATCCCATGGCCATGCCTCCTAAAGTTTTGCAACAACAAGCTAGGTTGAATATTCTTACAAAACGACCAAAGAACTATTGCACACCTTTTACACATTGTGGTTGGTGCAACAAGAAAGGGCATACGACTAATCATTGTCCTTGTAGAATTGTTTTTGTTAGAGGTAGAAAGAAAATGTGGATTGTGAAAGGTCAAGAATACAAATGCAAGACTAACACCCAAGGACCCAAGAAAATTTGGGTACCAAAAGTCATTACTTGATTTGTGTTTATAGGTATGTCTCAAAGCAAAATCTAGTAGCAAGAAGTGGATTCTTGATAGTGGATGCTCAAGACATATGACCGGCAACATATCTCTTTTCACATCGATTGATCTTAAGGAAGGAGGAAATGTGACCTTTGGTGACAATTCTCAAGGAAGAATCAAAGGTAAAGGAACTATTGGTAAGGAACCACATTCAATTGAGAATGTGTTATATGTTGAAGGATTGAAGCATAACTTGCTTAGTATTAGTCAATTTAGTGATAAAGGTTTTAAAGTTATCTTTGAGGCTTCTCAATGCACTATACTATCCTTGAAGAACAATGAAACTATTTTGGTTGGTAGTAGAGATAATAATGTTTACTCCATTCAATTAAATGATTTAGCTAACCAAGATGTCAAGTGTCTTAGTGCTATTAGTGAAACATCTTGGCTTTGGCATCGAAGACTTGGTCACATGCACATGGAGCACTTGAAGGATATTTCAAGCAAAGAACTTGTGAGGGGTCTCCCGAAGATCAAGTTTGAGAAAGATAAAGTATGTGATGCTTGTCAAATGGGTAAGCAAAAGAAGGTCTCTCACAAACCGAAGAAAATGGTATCTACTTCTAGACCCTTGCAATTACTTCACATGGATTTGTTTGGACCAATCCCAACTACGAGTCTTGGTGGTAAATCATATTGTTTTGTTATTGTTGATGACTTTTCTCGCTATACTTGGACTTTCTTTTTGGCTACCAAAGATGAATCTCTAAATGTGTTCACTTCATTTGCAAAACGTGTTCAAAATCAAAAAGGTTATTTGATTACAAACATTCGGAGTGATCATGGTAGAGAATTTGAAAATTCAAAAATAGGAGCCTTGTGTGATGACTTTGGGATATCACATAATTTTTCGGCTCCTAGAACTCCTCAACAAAATGGTGTTGCCGAAAGAAAGAATAGGTCTTTGCAAGAAGCGGCAAGAACAATGCTTAACGAATATGGTTTACCTAAATACTTTTGGGCGGAGGCGGTCAATTGTGCATGCTTTGTTCTTAATAGAGTTATCTTGCGAAAATTTTGTTAAAAACCCCTTATGAGCTTTTTAATGATAAGAAACCTAAGGTGAGCTTTTTTAGAGTCTTTGGTTGCAAATGTTTTGTTTTAAATACCAAGGATCACCTTAGCAAATTTGATTCCAAAACCTTTGAGGGTATTTTTCTTGGTTACTCTAATAATAGTATGGCTTATAGAGTTTATAATAAAAGTACTTTGGTTGTTGAAGAATCCATTAATGTTACTTTTGATGAGACTAATCCTTTTCTTCGGAGGACTAACATTGTTAATGTAGATGACATGGACAATGACTTGAGAACTTTGGACATAAGTGATACACTACAAGGCAACCCCAAAGAAATTGATCTAGGGGAGCAACCATCAAGTTCTCAAGGGGGAAATGAGGAAGCAATCAATGATGCTTCAAACTTGGACGACTCTCAAGAATTACCAAAAGATTGGACTTACAAAAAGGATCATCCAAGCGATCAAATCTTAGGTAATCCTTCGAGTGGGGTAAGAACTCGACGCTCTCTTCAACAACATGTTAATATAGCGTTTCTTTCCCAAATTGAACCAAAGAAATTTTCCGAAGCTCTACATCATGAATCTTGGATGCTTGCTATGCAAGAAGAGCTAGTTCAATTTGAAAGAAATCAAGTTTGGACCCTTGTGCCTAAACCTCAAAACTTTAGGATTATAGGCACAAAATGGATTTATAGAAACAAACTTGATGAATCCGGAGTCGTGGTTAGAAACAAGGCTAGATTAGTGGCCCAAGGTTATAACCAAGAGGAAGGAATTGATTTTGATGAAACTTATGCACCGGTAGCTAGACTTGAATCTATTAGAATGCTTTTAGCTTTTGCTTGCTATAGAGATTTTAAACTCTTTCAAATGGATGTCAAGAGTGCCTTTCTAAATGGTTTTATTTCGGAGGAGGTCTATGTGGCTCAACCTCCCGGCTTTGAACATGAAAAATTTCCAAACCATGTTTTCCGACTTAGCAAAGCTCTTTATGGTTTAAAACAAGCTCCTAGAGCTTGGTATGAAAGGCTAAGTAATTTTCTTTTAGAAAATGGTTTTTCAAGAGGAAAACTTGACACCACTCTTTTTATAAAATCTAAGGGCAATGACTTATTGTTGGTGCAAATTTATGTTGATGATATTATATTTGGTGCTACTAATGGATCCTTGTGCGAAGAGTTTGCTTCTTGTATGAGTAAGGAGTTTGAAATGAGCATGATGGGAGAACTCACCTTCTTCCTTGGATTGCAAATCAAACAAAGCAAGGATGGAATCTTTATCAACCAAGCCAAATACACCAAAGAGCTACTCAAGAGATTTGACATGGAAGCATCAAATGCTTTTGACACTCCAATGAGCTCTTCATTAAAGCTTGATAAAGATGAAAAGGGTAAGGATGTTGATATTAAGCGCTATCGAGGTATGATCGGATCACTCCTTTACCTTACCGCAAGTAGACCCGATATAATGTTTAGTGTTTGTTTATGTGCTAGATTTCAAGCTTGTCCTAAGGAATCTCATTTGATTGCCGTCAAGAGAATCCTTAGATATCTTAAGGGCACTCACGATTTAGGGTTATGGTTTCCTAGAAACACTTCATTTTTTGACCTAATTGGTTACTCCGACGCCGACTATGCCGGTTGTAAAACCGAGCGGAAAAGTACTAGTGGAGGTTGCCAATTCCTAGGTCACTCTCTTGTTTCTTGGAGTTTCAAAAAGCAAAACTCGGTTGCACTCTCTACCACCGAAGCCGAATATATGGCGGTTGGTGCTTGTTGTGCACAAATTCTTTGGATGAAACAAACCCTTTTGGATTTTGGACTCAAGTATGATCACATACCTATCTTATGCGATAATACTAGTGCCATTGATTTGACCAAAAATCCTATCCAACATTCACGCACAAAGCACATAGAAATCAAACACCATTTTATCCGTGATCATGTGCAAAAAGGTGATATTGTTCTAGATTTCGTGGACACAAATCACCAATTAGCGGACATCTTCACTAAACCTCTAGATTCGAAGAGGTTTACCGCTCTTAGAAGAGAACTTGGCATGTCTTCACCTATGTGACTAAATGTTATATCTTGTGCTAATCATGCAAGTTGCACTTCTCATGCTTGAACATTACTTAATATGTTTAAAGCATGCTTTGGTTGATGTTTCTCTTTTCAAACTTATTGATTTTGTTGATATTCATTTAATCTCATTTGATTTGCACACACTCATATTTCTAAATCCTTTACACTTCATATTTGTGCTTTCTTTGTAACAAGTGTTTGGTACACCTTTCAATGGTTATTCAAGTACTTATGTTTTTATTATTTGAAAGCCCTTGTTGGCAATATTGATTATCCATGGATGGATACATAAGTTGATCACTTTCACACACCCTTGATTTTTTTCAATGATGTCAAAAGGGGGAGAAAATATTGTTGATTCATATTTGTGTGGACTTGATATGAGCATATATTACTTAAGTTAGGGGGAGCCCTACATTGCTTAAGATAGGGGGAGCGTTTTGTCATGATTTCTTCTCATGACCCCTTATGGTTTTTAATTGAGATTGTTATGCTTCATTTCGCATATTATCTTATATATCTCATATTATTTGAATCAATGTTTGCCATCATCAAAAAGGGAGAGATTGTTAACCCTACGGTTATTTAACCTAGGATTATATTTGATTTTGATGATAACTAACATTGATGATTATGCTGTCTAACATGCATTGAGTTGATGAAGCAATAGGAACAATCTCATACTCATGCAAACGGATTATTAGACGAGCAACACGATCAAAGACTCTCAACGGAACGCATCAAAGAGGAAATTCGACGATTGAAGTTTTCATGCTTTTATTTCCGTCTTTGTAAACTAGACATAGAGAGATGATCGTTACGATGACTGTATACCTAGAACTTGCCCATAGGTTTCCCTTGCATGCATAAAAAGTTTTTCATGCTTTAAAATCAGGAAACTGCATTTTCAAGGATGCAGTCGACTGCATTGGGATGCAGTCGACTGCATGTTGGGATGCAGTCGACTGCATGTTGGGCAGTAGGTATTACAGTCGACTGCATTGAATGCAGTCGACTGCAATACTTCCAGTAGCCCATTACAGTCGACTGCATTGCATTGCAGTCGACTGCAAGTTGGAATTTTGAAATTCCAACGGCTACTTTTTGGGTTACAGTCGACTGCAATGGGCATTGCAGTCGACTGCATTTACCGTTTGGCGCATTTAATGCCCTACCTAACCCCAAACGGTCATATTTATTCCCAGCTCTATAAATACTCATTTTGGGCATTGTTTTCATTCATCAATTGCATTCAAAGCTCTCATATCTTTCATATTCTCAAAGATCAAAGCAATTGTTCAAATCTCTCTTGTTTTCATTGATTTCTCATCCTTTTCAAGAGAGCATTTATTGTGAGCTTACATTAGAGAGAGATACACTTTCATAAGTCATCATACACTCATCTCTCTTGTTCTAGTACTTCAACTTGTACTCATCTACTTCTTAAGAGTGAAATCTTGTACTCATTTCTTCATTGAAAGGTTCTTGTATCAAAGCTTGGGGTTGTCAAGCTTTGGAGCTTTGGGTTTGTCAAAGCTTGTTCTTGATGTGGGCATAGCATCAAGGGATTGTAAGAGGTTCGATCTTGACCCGTAAGGAAGATCATACTAGTGGATTCTAGGGCCTTTCAAGGGACTTCCTTGAAGGGGTGGACGTAGGCTTGTGGGTATATCAAGCCGAACCATTTAATTCTCATTGTCAAGTATCTCTAAACCCTTCTCTCTTTACATTATTGTTTTACATATTGTGTTGAGATTGGTTGTTTGTTTACTTGAGTTTTTGAGATTAAGGTTTGTTGGTTGTTATATTTTAAAGTAGTCTTAAAACCCTATTCACCCCCCCTCTAGGGTTATTTTATTGGTTTCATAGGTGTACCCTGTGTTTGTGCAGGTGAATCATGTGCTTGGGTATGTCTATAGTGTGTGTGTGTGGGATGACGCACGGTGGTTGTAAGCTGGTGCGGTTTTGCTGCGAAGTACCTTGGGCCATCTTAGAATTTCTGGCCAAGTTTAAAAGTTTTCTAAAATTGTTTAGTATTTTTTTTTTTGCAAGTTTATTTTTTCTAAATTTCATTTAGGTCCTTAAAATCAATATTAAATTTTAGAAAAATTTTGGTACTATTTTTTGATACAAAGAAGTCCTATTTTAAGTTTGACGAATATTAGAGGTTATGTTGTACTTTTACCTATATTGCGTTTGAATTCATGAAATGAATAATTTAAAAATGGAATTTATGGGCTTTGTGAGTTAGAAACAACTATGGCTATTTATGGACTTTTATTATATTTAAAGAAATTATTTTTAATTTGAAAATATTCAAAAATTTAGAAAATTGATGTTCCCAACCTATTCAGGTCGCACCTAAGGGCCCACTAGGGACCCATTTTGCGTGACACATCATGAATTCAACGGTCAATTGTTCAACGCTATCAATTGGTCAAAATGCATCTTTCATCGAACATGTACGACAATTTATGACAAACATATTCTTGTCGCCAAAGTAGCGACGTCAGCGGCACCAACACTTGAAAAACATGCAACTGAACACCGTTGCCTCGAGAGCTCAGCCACCTCCCTTAAGAGGGGGGGGGGGGGTCGGCCACCTCTTTAAAGAGGGGGTTGGCCACCCTCTTTCAGTAGGGCTCGGCCACTTCATTGAAAGGGGGTCCGCCACCTCATTTGGGGGGGAGGGGGGGGGGGCGTCGGCCACTCTTTAAGGAGGGGTCGACCACCCTCTTTAAAGAGCGTCGGCCGCTCTTATCTGGGGAGGCTGCAGGCATCTCCTTTTGCATCTTCACGTGCACTCTCTCTAATGTTCACCCGTCAAACATGGCCGCACGACGCTCGTTGTCACCCGCGTACCATCGCCATGACAATAGTCGCTTGCGACCGCGCACTATTGTCTGGGCACCATCTCCGCAATGACCATCTCCCACACGCTCTCTAGCATTCCGCCGTGCCCGTGCACCGTGGCACTTCCATCATGTGCCCCCGGCACCAGGTATTGTCTCGCGATGGTCGTCGCCACTCCCATGCGCCATAATCATATTGCATCATTCTAGGGGCTTCGCTCGTAGTGCTCTGGCACGAGGACCTTCTGCAGTGGGATGGGCTCGTTACCACAAAGCCATCATCACCGTGGGATAGGGTCGTTACCACAAAGCTATCGCCATCTTCATTCGGGGGGGCTCCGCTTGTAGTGCTCCGGCACGAGGACCCTTCGCAGCGGGATGGGCTCGTTACCACAAAGCCATCGCCGCAGCGAGATAGGCTCGTTACCACAAAGCTATCGCCGTCTTTATTCGGGGGGCTCCGCTCGTAGTGCTCCGGCACGAGGACCCTCCGCAGTGGGATGGGCTCGTTACCACAAAGCCATCACCGTCGCGGGATAAGCTCATTACCACAAAGCTATCACCGTCTTCATTAAGGGGGGCTCTGCTCATAGTGCTCCGTCACGAGGACCCTCCACAGCGGGATGAGCTTGTTACCACAAAGCCATTGTCGCAGCGGGATAGGCTTGTTACCACAAAGTTATCGCCGTCTTCATTCCGGGGGGCTCCGCTCGTAGTGCTTCGGCACGAGGACCCTTCACAACGGGATGAGCTCGTTACCACAAAGCCATCGCCGCCGTGGGATAGGCTCGTTACCACAAAATGATCGCCGTCTTCATTCTGGGGGGCTCCACTTGTAGTGCTTCGGCACGAGGACCCTCCACAGCGGGATGGGATCGTTACCACAAAGCCATCACCGCCGCAGGATAGGCTCGTTACCAATAAGCTATCGCCGTCTTCATTCCAGGGGGCTCCGCTCGTAGTGCTCCGGCACGAGGACCCTCTGTAGCAGGATGGGCTCGTTACCACAAAGCCATCGCCGCCACGGGATAGGCTCGTTACCACAAATCTATTGCCGTCTTTATTCCGGGGTGCTCTGCTCGTAGTGCTCCGGTACGAGGACCCTCCGCAGCGGGATGTGCTCGATACCACAAAGCCATCGCCACCTTTGGATAGGCTCGTTACCACAAAGCTATCATCGTCTTCATTTTGGGGGGCTCCGCTCGTAGTGCTCTAGCATGAGGATCCTCCGCAGCGGGATGAGCATGTTACCACAAAGCCATCGCCGCCTGGGGTGACTTGCGTGACACTAGGCACTGAGCTGCGAACATATCTGCTCATGTTGCCGGTGATCGTCAGCGCCCCCAAGACGATGGCCACCTGGTCACTCCGGGACGGGAACAGGCCTTTGGAGGGCATCGTGCCTAGTTCGCCTGGCAGTTGGCTACGGGGGCAACCCTCACCGCTGTCAGGTTCTCTACGCGTCTTTTGACGCCCCTTGTAGGATTTAGTAAGGGCTTGGACAGGTGGCTGGGGCAACGGGCTTACTCTGATTGTAATATCCCGAACTTCAGGAGCCGATTAGAATAACCATCTGGGCTCCAAAAAATAAACGGGCATTAAATTTGAGCAATGCTCGGGCATTAGTAGCATATGAAAACTTAAAAGAATTTTGGGATTTGAATGCAATTATACAAAATTCAGGGTTTATTTTGTAATTATGTAAAGTTTTGGGATCTTTTTATAATTTCAAAAAAAAAAAAAATTTAGAAGTAGTTTTTTTTGGGGCTAATTACACCTATGTCCCTGAGGTTTGGGGGTAATTACACTCAAGGACACAAAGTTTCAAAATGTAACATTCCGTGACCAAAAGTGTTTCAAATGTATCACCCGTGTCCAACCGTCAGGTTTCCGTCAAAAAGTGTAATTTTCATCATTTTGTATTTTAAAAATGACAATACTACCCTTGTACAATATATCTTGAATAATTTTTATAATTTTTAAATTAGGATAACAAATCTTAATTCTTTAAAATTAGGGTTTGAAACTAATTTGTAAATTAAGCTTTTAAAATTTGCAAATTAAGCTGTCAAATGTCCAAATGATTTAATTAGGGTTTCAAAATCAACCCTAATTTAAAAGTTAGGGTTTTGAAACCTTAAAATTAGGGTTTCAGAACCCTAATTTTGAAATTAAGGTTTATCCACATCTGGAATCTTGCCGCCGGCAACCCAAGCTCCCTCCCACGACCCATGTCGCCGGTAACCCAAGCCCCCTCCCTTCCCCCAAACCCACGTCGTCACTGCCCTTCCCTCAGCCCCACATCGTCGCCGCCGTGACAGATCTCCACCTTCGCCGCATATCTCCCATACAATCGGAGTGGTTTCAGCCGGCGCGGTGAAGTTACAGCCGGCGGAAAAAGGGTGCCGTGGCTATAAAAGGGCGCATTTGTTGATCCGGGGTGGGCGGTGACGGGGAATGGGGAGGTAGGCGGTGATGGGGTGACGAGGAAGGGGGAGGCAGATGGGGTACGGCACCGGGGAAGGGGAGGAAGAAGGGGCTGGTGGGGTGCGGCGCCGAGGAAGGGGGAAGAATGGGTGGGTGGGTGACGGGGAAGGAGGAGGTAGGGGTGGGTGGGTGACGGGGAAGGGGGATGCAGATGGGGGGGGGGGGGTTAAGAGTAAAGTAAAGATGAAATAAAGTCTTTTTTTAAATGAAGTAATGGCATTAAAAAAAAATAAGGTTCTAACTCAGGGGCAATACAGTCTTTTCATTAAAACCATTAAGATTTTTAGGGTTCCGTTTGTCGATGGACATAAGTGTTACATTTTGAAACCTTGTGTCCTTGAGTGTAATTACTCCCAAACCTCAGGGACATAGGTGTAATTAACCCTTTTTTTTTTTTAGTTTGACACCTCCTCCTTGGTTGATGACTAATGGATTTTATATTAAACAAATGTATTGGATAAGATTTAAACCAAAGAAATTCGGGAAATTAAAGCAAGAAACAAAATAGAGAATGAAACCAGAAACAGAGAAGAGAAAAAAGCAGGGGAACCTTCGTGGATGGGGGAAATCTCAGCCAAATAATTCGAAGAGAGAAAGAGAGAGAGTGAAGAAGAACTTGAAGGTAATTTTTCCCCTTTTCCCTAGTCTGCAATCTTAATTTTTGGGAGAGAGTTTGAGCTTTGCACGGTGGATGGCGTGGCCATGAACACGGCTAAACAGTCAGGGAGTTACGTGTGTATGTTCAGCTATTTTATGAGCATGATTCGCAAGATTATATGTTAATAAGTGAGTATGAGGGGAGGGGATGAATTTTAGTGACTTGTTGGGGGGAAGACAGTGTGTCTGTGTGAGTATATGTGTGGTATTTATGTCAAAAAATGGATCAAAGGTGCAGAAGTGTGTATAAACAAGTGTTGGTGGGTGTGTTGTGGAGTAATTTGGGATTTTGTGTGTGTTTTAGCGTGTTTACTGTGACTGTGTGTGAGTGTGTGTGCAGGGGGGTGTTCTTGTGTGTGTTTATGGTTCGGCTATGGTGGTAGGTGTAGGATTGTGGGTTAAATTGTGTGTTTATGGGTGTGTTAGAGTGTAATTAAGATAATCTAATGCATTCATAATAATTTAGAACGGATTGGAAGTGAATCAATTGGTGTTCATGAAGTGTTTGTGGGATGAAAATCTGGGCTGAAGGAAGAAGACAGCTGTGTGCAGTTTGGGTGAACTAGTGTGTGTGTATTAATTTGAATAGTAATCGTTATTGTCGCTAAAGATCAAAATTACTTCAGGCAGTTTTTCCCACGAATTTTCATAAATAGTTAGAAGCAAAATTAGACAAAGTCCAAAACTGTAACCCTCGATATTTTTACGAGATGTATGTACTCTCTGGAATTGTTTAGGAATTTTTGGTATCCGTGAAGAGCGCTAAATGAGGGCATCAATTTAACAGAATTAGCGAATTATTTAACCTAGTAAACTAAGTTATTTTAATCTGAAATTTTTATTAAAATCTTATTTCACTGATAGGTATCAGATATTAAAATATTGTGCCATTCTGAGGCCGATAGGTATTTTTCGTGAAACTGACCTTGTAGCGCTCGGTCCGGACATCGGTTCGGAATTTTTGGACGAAAATTATTTAAAATGCTTTTTAGACCAGAAATGATATCAAGATGCTTAAAATAGCATTTTAAGATATTTTTGAGATTTTTGCGGTGCCAGAAACCCCCGGGGGCATTTTGGTAATTTGCCACCTCGAAGGGGTATTTTGGTAATTTGACCTAAGAAAGGTGTTTTTGCATAAATTTACATATGGGAAGCTAATTTCAGTGATTCTACTTATGAGAAGACCATTTTGGTAATTTAAGTCCGAGAGTGGCATTTTGGTAATTTTACACCCTAGGGGCGTTTCGGTAATTTTACATACCCGTTGAGGGGAGGTTCATTTTGGGAGTATGCGTGAGTCTGTATTAAGTTATAATATTTTGCTATAGTCTGTGTTCTAATGGTTCGATTATTCCGTTTAGGTTAACGTTAAAGACTTCTGGTTAGATAGTTTAACTGCGGATCCAGGTAAGGGATTCTATCTGAACCCTGGGTAAGGACTTTCGTCCGAACCCTTATTTTGATAACTCGTACTCGTAAGTACTCATTGATTTACTTATGGCTAATGCCGAACTCTGAATTGTGTATTGCTATCAGCATGTTATTGCCCAGAAAATCCCAATATTGAACCTGAATCGATTATTTGAAAATCTTTTGATGCTCGCCTGTTATTGTGTGCTGAGCAGATTTGACAATTGTCTGTATCCATTCTTCTGAATTATTGTGCTTAAAACTTGATAATTATTCGTAATCATTTTTGTTGTTTATCTGTGATTTTTCTTCTGAAAATTCTGATTTCTTCTGAAAATTCCGAATGCTGACTTGTGTCAGTATGATTATTGTTATTGGAATCTGAATTGATTTTGGTGATTGAGCTTATGATAATGCTCATTGATATTGTTGATTTTTCTGTGTTGACCTGGGTTATTTGTTATGTTCTGAGGCGGGCGTTATAAGGCTGGTCTGAATCCTGCATGGAATGCAGGCTAGTACCCAAGTGGACTAGTAATTATTCTGGTACATCATGCATGTGTACACTTCTGTGCTTTGCCGGAATGGCATTGCAATCACCCAGGATCAACGTTGATTTTTGATTTTATCTGCTCTGTATACTGCCGTGACTATTACGAAACTGTCTGAAAAGTATTATCTGAAATGATCTGTGCTTCTGTTGAAATCCTTTGGAAAATCTTCATTATATTTTGGAAATGATGACTCTAGAAATGATCTATTATTGATGGTTTTTGGGATCCGTCGTGTTTGTTCTGATTTATTTTGGTATCTATTTCTGATGATTTTTTGATCCTTTTGGAAATCATTGAGTTTTTGACCTTTTGGATTATTCTGGAAATCTCCGTCAGTTGGATTCTTGGAATCGTCTTGTAATTCTTTTGTTGGTCCTTGAGCGACCTTACTGAGCTCTCAAAAGCTCACCCTTCGTTTGATTCCCTTCTGCAGGTGATGATCAGTAGTAGATGGTTCGGAAACGGGTTAGAGACTAAGTGAGATTCCGATGAGTCCATCACTACAGTATAGTAAGACCCCTGCGTGGGTAGGTACTGTTATTTGATCTTAGAAAATTTGAATTGCAAAGAACCCAAACTGTAATAGTTTAAGCTAAGCAATTGTGATCCAATATTTTTGAGAAATATGAGTTGATGTTGAATTAGATGATTTGGAATATGTGTTAGTGCGCAGATCTGACAGGTTTGATGTGATCTGGTAGGTTAACGACTCGGGAGTTCGGGGCGATGGAGCTTCGGATTTCCGGGGATGTTACACTGCTCATGCCGTCATGTGTGGTCAGTCTTCTCACACAGGTAGAGAGACGCTGTGTGAGGCAAGGCAGTGCCGAATTTGGGAGCCGATAGTCCGTCAGAGAACCGACATTTTCGGACTCCTTAGTGACGTGTTACTCCCCGGAGACGACATGTGGCACTTTATGACACATGCATACTTTTGCCTATAAATAGTGAACTTTGGAACTCATCTAAAAACCTCTCTCACATTTGACATTCTCACTTTCTCTCTCTAAAAAACCCATTCTCTCTGGAATTCTAGAGAGAAACACATTTGGACTTCTGACATCGGACCCCTGACGCTGTACCCCTGACTTAGACCCCGAGCTTGGAGTGTCGACTGCTGGCCCTGTTCGTCGCCGCCCTGTCTGCGCAGCACTGCCACCCCTCACGGCTTGTCTGGGGAGCCTTGCTTTCTGCCCTTACTCCGCCCTCACTGTCTCTCACTTTACATACTTGGAAGCTAACTCGGACTGCAGTCTTTGTGGTACCTCCACGTAGGTACGAACCCACTTTCCTTGTCATCATTTTGGCAACTCTGCTGGGGAGGTGAGCATTGTATTGCAATCTGCCTACCTTCCACACTTAGGCACCATGCCTATGTGTCACGGGCTGCCCCTTGCACTCGCCCAGCACCGCGCCCATCCTGCGCAGCGCCCCCGCGCCCATCCAACATGCGCCCATCGCCCTCACAAGTTCTTCAAGTCTCGCATCCATGCGCCCGTCAAGCACAGCGCCCGCGTGCCCGTCAAGCACAGCGCCCGCGCGCCCAACTGTAATGCCCGTGCACGCCAAAAGCCAACCGTGAAGATCTGAAGATCCAGGCGTGCGTTTCTGCTCAATTTTGGTGGAGATCACCCTTGTATATATTTAAGTTTCCCTGTAAAATTTCAAGTCATTCCGAGTTGTATTTCTCTAAAAAGGGGCACTATGACTCCTCGCACATAGTGACGTCTACTACTGTCACTTAGGAAAATCGTCTTAGTGGTACTATAAGGGAGGTCATGTAGCTTTGCGCCAGACACCCTTACCCGAGAGTCTCTTGCTTTGTTTTAGCTTGCCTGTCTAGCTAGATTGTACACTGTGGATGCAAACAAAGCCTTTTGAGTTGTAATGATGCTACTGAAGTAATGAAAATATTTGTGACCGTTTTGCCCTTGTGTTGAAATTTACTCTTTGTGCACTATTTTATGCAACATTGATGCACTGCTTGCTCTAAATTGTTGGAATTAGTTGGCGGACTCTTCTTGTAAGTGGCAAGTCGAGTGCCACGCACAATTTCCTTGTGCCATCAAGGGCCACCGTGTGTCAGGTGGTATCAGAGCCGCGGTTGCCCAAGGGACCGTGGCTTCGGCTAAGAAAATAGTGTGGAATAGTTTGTTGATAAAAACTATGGCCAACACGAAAGAGAGAATTGATGCTTTGGAAGCACATATACAAAGCATGTTCAAGAGCGACCAGGATGCTTCAGGCATCCTGAACCAATTCTCCCTTCGCCTGGACGCATTGGAAGTGAATCTTGAAGCCACTGATAATGCCCGATATGCTAAGAACATGGATTGGGAGGGCAGGTTTCAGGAGCTTTAGGATCGAGTGGAGCACCATACACGGCATACTGGAGGTATAGACTGGGAGTCTAAATTTTGAGAGCTCCAGGATCGAGTGGAGCTTCTTAGTCGTGCAGTGGTTAACACACCCGCAGGGGGTGCGGAGTACTCATCGAGGCCCTGAGTGCCAGAGCCCAAGAGTTATGGGGGAGCTCGTGACGCCAAGGAATTAGAAAACTTCATTTTTGATATAGAACAATACTTTCGAGCCATCAGAGTAGACTCGAAAGTGACGAAGGTGTCAATGGCTGCAATGTACTTGGTTGGAGATGCCAAGTTATGGTGGCGGAAGAAGTACGCAGAGATCGAAGATGGGTCTTGCGTCATAAACACATGGGATATACTCAAACGCGAGCTAAAGAGCCAGTTTTTCCCAGAAAACACCGCATTCAACGCGAGGAAAGCGTTATTGGAATGCAAGCACATCGGATCGTTCCGGGAATATTGCCAGGCATTTTCTGCCTTGATGTTGGACATCAGCGACATGTCTGCAGTCGACAGACTCTTCTTCTTCATGGAAGGGTTAAAACCATGGGCTCGCACCGAGCTTAATAGACGTCGGGTGAACAACCTTAACGAAGCCATCATCGCTGCCGAGAGCCTTTCAGATTACAACTCCGAACCACAGAGACCCCTTCAGAGAGGGAATCCAAGCAGGAGTAATGGTGGCAAGAAGCCAAGGGGTCAAGCGCCAAACCAAAGTTGGGGCAGTAAAAGCAGCTGGGCGTCAAACTCTTCCACCCAACAGAAGAGTGGAGTTGGGTTCAAAGCCAAACCTGACGCTAGCCCCTGCGGAGAAGTGAAGAAACCTGCTTTCATAGGTTGCTTCTTGTGTCATGGGCCGCACGTGATCGCTAACTGTCCGCAATGACAGATGATGAATGCCTTCTTTGACAACATTGGGCAGGTGCAACGTGGGGAACAATCTGGCTCTCAATCAAGGCATCCATCAACAGAGGAACAAACAGACGCACAAGATTACGAAGAGGAAGATGCCGTCGGGGCCTTTCCTCAGTGGTGTAATGCTATGACAACGCAGGTTGGGAACCTCGAAGAGAGCTCGAATGGGGAAAAGCCTAAAGACATGCCGCCAAAGAAAAAGAGCGATGTACCAGGGACAGGCTTGATGTATGTGGACATCAAGGTTAACGAGAAGGCCATCAGGGCCATGGTGGACACAGGAGCTACCCATAATTACATTTCAAGCACCAAAGTGGAAAGACTGGGTCTAACTCTAGAAAAAGGGTGCGGATGGGTGAAGGCTATCAACTCTGCCGCACAGCCAGTAGTAGGGATAGCGAGATCTGTTTTGATCAAGATTGGCCCATACGAAAGAAGGACCAACTTTTCAGTAGTCATCATGGACGACTTTAAACTGATCCTTAGGTTGGAGTTTCTGCGTGACATGAAGACCACAGTGATGCCATGCACCAACTCTCTGGCCATGCTTGGGAGTAAACTGTGTGTCATCCCGACTATATCTCCTAGGGTGGGATAGCGTTCTATCTCAGCCCTCCAGCTGAAAAAGGGATTAAAACGGGACGAAACAACCTACCTTACCATGCTACGGTGGGACGAGATGGAAGAAGTATCGGGACCATTACCCAAAGAAGTTAAAGCGATATTAAACGACTTTGAAGATGTGATGCCTGATGAATTGCTGAAGAAATTACCACCCAGAAGGGCAATTGACCATGAGATCGAGCTTGTGCCAAGCACGAAGCCACCCGCCCGAGCTCTATATCGGATGTCACAACCTGAACTTGCTGAACTCAGAAAACAATTGACAGAGTTGCTAGACGCGGGTTTGATCACTCCAGCGAAGTCGCCTTATGGTGCACCAGTCCTCTTCTAGAAGAAACAAGATGGTTCCTTATGGATGTGTGTGGACTACAGGGCGCTAAACAAGGTGACTATTCGGAACAAGTATCCTATCCCTTTAGTCGCCGATTGTTTTGATCAGCTTAGTAGGGCGAGAGTGTTTACCAAGTTGGACTTGAAGTCTGGGTATTGGCAGGTCCGAATCGCCGAAGGTGATGAGGCGAAGACAACTTGTGTCACCAGATACGGTGCGTATAAGTTCCTGGTCATGCCGTTTGGCTTGACCAACGCCCCGGCCACATTTTGCACCTTGATGAATCAGGTTTTGCGGAACTACATTGACGATTTTGTAGTGGTGTATCTCGATGATATTGTGATCTACAGTTCCAGCTTAGACGAGCATCTGAAGCACTTGAGGAAAGTGCTTACCCGGCTGAGGGAGCACGAACTATATGTGAAGCTGTCGAAATGCACCTTTGCCCAGACCAAGATTAAATTCTTGGGCCATGTGATAGAACAGGGTCAGATTAGGATGGACTCAGCTAAAGTTCAAGTGATACATGAGTGGCAGCTGCCAACTAATGTTTCAGAACTGAGATCTTTCCTAGGATTGACCAATTATTACAGGAAATTTGTTCGAGATTATTCGAGAATGGCCCATCCCCTAACCGAACTTCTGAAGAAGAGCAAAGTTTGGGAATGGTCCAAGGAATGTCAATCGGCCTTTTTGGCCATGAAGCGAGCTATGTCTGAAGATCCGGTACTTGCTCTCCCCGATGTGTCGAAGTCATTTGAAGTTCATACAGATGCTTTTGACTTTGCACTAGGAGGGGTTCTAATGCAAGAATGCCACCCGGTGGCATATGAGAGTAGGAAGCTCAACGAAGCAGAACGTCGCTACACCACTCATGAGAAAGAGTTACTCGCGGTAGTGCATTGTCTCAGAGTTTGGAGGCACTACCTGCTTGGTTCTAGCTTCATAGTGCGGACAGACAACACTGCTGTGAGCCACTTTTTGAGTCAATCTAAGCTCACCTCGAAACAGGCCAGGTGGCAGGAACTTTTGGCAGAATTCAACTTCATGCTCGAGTACAGGGCATGCTCAACCAACAGCGTAGCAGACGCCCTCAGCAGGAGAGCCGAACTAGATCAGGTAGCATTGATGGCCATGAATGCTATTGTTAGAGCAGACAGCCGAGTTGCCATCAACATCGGAAAGAAGATCAGGAAGGCCCTTACTAGGGACCCGGTTGCCCAACAACTGCTGAAACTGATTGAGAGTGGTAAAACTCGACAGTTTTGGCAAGAAGATGGTTTGCTGATGACCAAAGGAAGACGGGTATACGTCCCCAGAGTTGATGATCTGAGACGAACATTGATTCGAGAATGTCATGACACCCTTTGGGCAGGCCATGCCGGAGGAGAAAAAACATTAGCTCTCCTTCAACAAGGTTACTACTGGCCCCAAATGGGGGATGAAGTGCAGGAGTATGTGAGGACGTGCCTTACTTGTCAACAGGATAAGGTGGAGCGTAAGAAGAAAGCAGGGTTACTACAACCGCTGCCGGTCCCCAAGAGACCGTGGGAGAGTGTGTCGTTGGATTTCATCACTGGTCTGCCGAAGGTTGAAGACTTAGGCACGATTCTTGTTGTCGTTGATCAGTTTAGCAAGTATGCGAGCTTTATTGCAACACCCAAGTATTGCTCAGCCGAAGACACAATGCAACTTTTCTTTAAGTATGTGGTGAAGTATTGGGGCATGCCTCAAGACATTGTCAGTGATCGAGACTCCCGCTTCACTGGAAACTTTTGGACTGAACTCTTTAAGTTATTTGGATCCCAACTTTCGATGAGTTCAAGTTATCATCCAGAATCAGACGGTCAGACGGAGCGGTTCAATTCCATGCTAGAAGAGTACCTCCGCCATTTTGTCAGTGCAACACAGAAAATTGGGTCAAGCTACTGGATGTTGCCCAGTTGCGTTTCAACTCACGCAAAAGCTCTTCGACATGGAAGAGTGCTTTTGAGATTGTGAATGGACAACAACCGTTACTACCCCACACGGTAAATGTCCCCAACGCAGGAAAATCTCCAAGGGCCATAAGCTTCAGCGAAGAATGGAGGCATAATATAGATCTAGCTCACTCCTACCTGGAGAAAGCAGCCAGAATAATGAAGAAACACGCCGACAAGAACAGGAGATTTCAGGAGTTTAACGTGGGCGACAAAGTTATGGTTAAGCTACTACCACAAGATCGCAAATTTCTAAGGGGAAGAGACTCTCGTCTTTTGCAGAAATATGAGGGACCCCTGACTATAGTGAAGAAGATAGACAAGATGGCTTACAAAGTTGATCCGCCAAATTGGTGGAGCCGCCAGCTCCATCCCATCTTTCACGTTAGCATGTTGAAGCCATTCTATGAAGACACAGCAGACCCCTCCAGGGGCTAAATCAGGAGATCAGGACTCAAACCCAAAGCGGCAGGAAAGAGAGTTGCTGAAGCTATTTTGAATGATAGAGTGATTACAGCATCCCGCAAGCGCCATCAGGAATACCTAGTCAAGTGGCAGGGATATTTGGACGAAGAGAACACTTGGGAACGAGCAGCAGACTTATCAGCCTACACCGACAAGATTGAAGCCTACCACATGCAGAAGTTGACGAGGGCCTCAACAGCTCTAGTGGGGGAGAATGTCACGGGCTGCCCCTTGCATCCGCCCAGCACCGCGCCCCTGCGCCCATCCTGCACAGCAACCCCGCACCATCCAACATGCGCCCATACGCCCTCACAAGTTCTTCAAGTCTCGCGCCCATGCGCCCGTCAAGCACAGCGCCCGCGTGCCCAACTGTAGTGCCCGTGCACGCCAAAAGCCAACCGTGAAGATCTGAAGATCCAGGCGTGCGTTTTTGCTCAATTTTGGTGGAGATCACCCTTGTATATATTTAAATTTCCTTGTAAAATTTCAAGTCATTCCGAGTTGTATTTCTCTCAAAAAGGGCACTATGACTCCTCGCACATAATGACGCCTACTACTGTCACTTAGGAAAATCCTCTTAGTGGTACTATAAGGAAGGTCATGTAGCTTTGCGCCAGACACCCTTACCCGAGAGTCCCTTGCTTTGTTTTAGCTTGCCTGTCTAGCTAGATTGCACACTGTGGATGCAAACAAAGCCTTTTGAGTTGTAATGATGCTATTGAAGTAATGAGAATATTTGGGACCGTTTTGCCCTTGTGTTGAAATTTACTCTTTGTGCACTATTTTATGCAATGTTGATGCACTGCTTGCTCTAAATTATTGGGATTAGTTGGCGGACTCTTCTTATAAGTGGCAAGTCGAGTGCCACACACGGTTTCCTTATGCCATTAAGGACCACCGTGTGTCACTATGCAACGAAGAGTTACAAGGGCTACCAGCCAAGGCCTTATCCATACCGTGCAAGAGGAGGACCACTTCGGTGAACAAGAGGGAACTAGTGCCATGCGTTCCCAAGACCAGCCACTAACTACTGCACCTGACGTACAAGTTGTAGTCAATACGGCCATCCAGCAGTTTACGCCCACTATAACCAACATACAAGACTCACAGACCACTCTTATGGCCGCCATCATGAAAATGCAAAATCCATATAAGCGTTGGCCTCACAGCAAGTCGTTCCGCCAATCCAGCCTACAGAACCTGGGCTGTTTCTTGACGTCGCACAGGCCCCAGTGTCGCGACCACCGCCGCCTCGAACATCCAGACCCTTGGCAGTAGGACTCAGGACATCTTCACCACCTGTAGCTGACACACCGCATCCCGTGATGCCATCGTGTAGGCCACAAACAGACTTGGGACCCATGTTACAGCTGGTCCTCCCTATTGTTGCACCTCAGCACGTACCAGCCAGAAGCTCTTCCGAAACTCATGACTCCATTGAGATGGAGCCTAAACCCTACCCAACGGAACGACGCCAAACAACTGGTCAAGCGGTGGATATGTCTCACCCACCCACCCATGCCCTCATACACTTGCCATTGCCAGACCTGTCATATATCATCCCTCTGTTACTCCTGCTCATCAAGTTGCCCCGTCAGGGGGCTCGGGGGCTCGCGGCGCCCCAGCTAGCCGTCATCCCTTGGCTGGCCCTGAAGCACCATCCCCCCACTATGTCTCCAAGTTAGACTTCGACGCACTCATCCACTGCATGTCACAGACTTCTGCACCCGACTCATCAGTCCGACTAACAGGCCACGCACCATATGCCAACGACATAGCCATGATACCGTACCCGCTCAAATACAAGCAACCCACCTTTGTGCTCTTTAACGGACGTGATGGAAATGCCCGCGAGCACATAACAAGATTCGCCAGCTCATTGGAGCAATATGGCCCGGGTGATAGTTTGAAGTTGAGGGAGTTTCACAAGTCCCTCACAGGCTTTGCATACACTTGGTATCACTAGATCCCCGCGGGGACTGTTCATTCTTGGATAGTATTGGTCTTCTTGAAGGAGAAGAGTGAGGAGAAAGAGCTGATTCCCCGACTGAAGAAGGATTCTGAAGTCTTCGAGCTCAAGGATCTCCGTAAGTCCAGACGGTAAACCTAAACCTTAGCTGCGCTTAAATTGCCATTTTCACTTAATTTTACTTCTATTCACTTCCTTATTGTAGGTCCGTGCTTAGTGTTAAAGGATGCCTATCGCATGATATATAGTCTCAAGGACAAGGTATCCACTTATCTAGACTTGCTAGAGATGTATGGAGGCAACTACCTCCACTCCCTCGATGCCACATTCGGGAGGTGGGTCAAGTGGAAGACAGAGCTCCACGGAGCCTGTGACTCTTACTGCTGCCACTCAGACTCTTACTAGGAAGGGCTCCAGTACTTCGAAAGGGAATCGGGGTTGACCAGTCAAACTTTTATGAAGAAGGTTGGCCAGCCAAAACCGGCACTGTCAATGGGAAAGGAAAATTCTGGTGGGAGAAAAGAAAAAGCCCTAGTCCCGCCACCAAAGCAGAGATGCAAATCCTCCCGGATTGCCTCGCTTTTCCGTAAGACCTACAAGAAGCCCTAATTAGACGAGACTGTGGTGATGGAGTCATCCTCTGATCCTGATGGTGAAGAGGATGAGCAAGATGATGAATCCTCGGGGACTGGTGATGAGGAGGAAGCCAACCCAAAGAAGACCCGGAGGAGTTGATGTCTGGACAGTCGATTAGCTAGAGTAAGACCTAGAGTCCCTTAGGGATGAACTCAAACGTGGATGTAATGCACACTCTTTTCTTTTTTTTTCGTTAATATTTTGGTTGGTAATTTCTATGTGAATGATTAGCTTGAATGTATGCTCACACACTTGCACAAAAAGATATGAGATTGGGCTAAAAATCGGATTGAATTAAGTTGACTTGAACAAGTACAAGATTTGACCTAAAAATAGGCAAACTCTGTTAAGTTTCATAATAACCGGCCGGTTAGTCAGTAGCAAAATTAAATTTTTAAGTAAACAGGACGGTTGATCAGAAACAAAATCAAGTTTTATGGTTACACCAGACGGTTGATCAAGAATAAAATTTAATTTTATGGTAAAATTGGACGGTTGATCAAGAACAAAAATCAGCTTTATGGTAAAATTGTATGGTTGATCGGAACCAAAATCCTATTTTATGATGAAACCGGTCGGTTGATTAGGAAGTGACCGTCAAAATATTCAAATCAAATAGGAAAATTAGCCGGTTTGTGGAAAAACATGCCGGTTTGTCGAATAATTTTTTTAAAATTTTTAAGTTTATGAATCCTATCTCAATACAACTTAAGGTTCTCTTATTAAAAATTTGAGACTCATCCTTCCAGAGGGGCATTCGACTTTCAGTCTCTCAGAGAAATCCCAATGGTTGTCGAAGATAATCCTAAGATCTTTGAGCTCCAATTTCAAACTTTTGCCGATTCCTTCAACAAAATTGAACTTATTCAACTCGATGGGTAATTCAATCTGAGGTCGGTCATGAGTTTGAGGACCGTGGTTGTTGATGAAGACATTCTTCGGGCGGCATTTAAATTCTACGATACCGATGATCATATCTTTTGATTTGGTTTGGATGAGTTTTGCCCGACTGATGAAGAATTCTCTGCCTGGTAGATATCCCTTCTAATCTACCTATTGATATTTTGGTCATCCAAGACGGCTATGTTAAGGGCCTTAGGTATTTATTGAGAGTCAAAGAAGAGCATTCCAGATCTTTATCCGAGGTGAGTGTATTCCGCTTTCCTTCATTTTTCCGCTAAATCAGATAATCGTGATTAACGGTATGCATGTGGTTGGGTGGCGGCCCTAAGGTTGTGTCTGGTGGCCAAATATCTTACTTTTGTTGGCCCTGGTAATGCTGATGTAAGACTGGGTGGGTTTCTCGCCCAAGTGTCTTCGAAAGGAAAGGCCCTGATCCTGGTAGTGATAGTTGAGACCATAAATGTGATCATCGAAGTGTATGAAGATCCGAGTGCTACAATCAAAGGTAGCCACTTGCTTTTGTATTTGTGGCTCCTAGATCACATGCGGCTGATAGTTGCTTCTACTGAGGGGAAGTATTGTCGTTATTATTTCTAAGCTCGGCCCTTGCTCTTTGAAGGTTGTTCGGGCATAGATGATTGAACTCACATTTTTTGTATGCGAGAATCCAAGGAAATCCGTTGGTACTATCATTGGTAGGGAGTCCATGGGTCTACTCTGTGGACTTCTGGGTATTTTTATGTTTGGCTACTGGTACTGCACTATTTATCATTCTACTTCGCTTGCCGGATTCAGAGACAATTTGGTTACAAGCTGATCGTCCCAGTTTTTATAGTAACTTTGCTATTGTAGTAAGAGACCTTAGCGCCTCACTGATCAAGGTTGTTTGTATAAGTTAGGGCTCTCCTCCCTACTTGGATTGCTCTGTAGAGAGTGACATATTTGTTGATTGCATGGATCTTGTTGCTCTTTTCCTGTTTGAGGAGTATATTCAAATGGTTCTAGCTCATGGTTTCTAGAGAAGGTACTGGATTTGGAGGGTAGCTTAAGGGATGAGCTGAACCGGGACATCCCAAGTGCGCGTGAGATTAAAATTCTAGATCGAGCTACAGAAGAAGCTCGTGCTGCCATCAGCTTAGGGCCTGAAGCACCTGATTCCGACAAATCTTCTCAGAGTATAGTTCGAAGTTTTCATCATCTACATCAAAAGTTTGATGTAAACGGGAATTCCGGTCTATACACATTGATGAACCATGGCAAAATCCTTCCTCGCTGCCTAAGAAAAACAACAAAAAAGGCCACTATCTAATAAAGCTGCTAAGGACCACGAAGATGATATGGATGCTTATATCTAGGGCCGGTTTGACCAAAGGCATGGCAAGGGTACAGAGATTGAGAAAGCGAATCGAGGTTCGGCTTTCGAGGTAGAAGTTCTGGAAGATGTGATTATGATATCTCAGAGGCCGACTTACAAGAAGGACATGGAGAAGTTCAAGTCAAATATATTCTTGGATGAGGATGATCGTCCCTTTTCAAAGAAGAAAAATACATGTTATGATAGATCACTTGTAGGTTGCTAATAGGACCTAGATGTTATTCTTGTCCTAACTTTTGCCTAGGCCATGCCCTCTGTAGGGCTTTCTTCTTAGCTGGCATTTTTTTTTGTATTTTGTATTTTGTATTTTGTATTTTGTATTTTGTATTTTGTATTTTGTATTTTGATTTTGATTTTTCTTTGCCCTAACTTTTACCTATGGCTCCATTTCCAAGGTTTTCGTCTTGGCGGGCATTTTAATTTTTCTCAGGAATGATAGTCTATGTCATAGCCAGTGGAATAAAGAACTTTTTATTAAAATTTGACTGCACACGAGGTAACTTTACGAGCTGTCTACGTACCTCCATCTATGTGTTACATCCATATGTGTGTGCTGGACAATGTTCTAAAGGAGGATCAGGTCATTTATAGTTTAATTACAACTTTCACTCAAGCATAATATTTCTTTAGTCGGTCTAGATTGACTGATTGTGACAATTCAATTCCATCTAAATCAACTAATAGTGCTGAACCCCTGGTCATGATTTGCTTAATCGTATAGAGATCTAACCAGTTGGGTTCAATCTTTTCTTGCGGTTTTCAAGTTTGTCCGATATTTTCCTTCAGTATTAATCTCCTTCTTTCAAATCGTGTCCCTTTGATCGCTTTTTAAAGGCTCGGGCAATCCGATTCTGGTAACCCTAAATATGGTAGAGAGCTTTCAACATTTATCTCATCTGCTAGCGCAAGCTCTTCAAATCAGTGTCGCATCCAATCTTACTCGGCTACTTGGTTTTCCAACAATACTCGTAGAGAATCCACTTTCAATTCCACCAGAAGTACGACTTTCATGCCATAGACTATCGAATATAGGGTAACTCCGTCGATGTCTTCACTGATGTCCTATAGCCCAGAGGGCATATGAAGCTTATCCCGCCAACTCCTATTAGAATCTGTCATCTTACTTGACATGTTCTTAATGGTCTTCTTGGCGGCTTCTACAGTCCCAATGGTGTGTGGACATTATGGCGATGAACGACGTCGGATGATACCATATTCTTCAGCTAAATCTGTGACTTCTCCTTTAAAATATAACCCTTTGTCTAAAATCAACTCCCAAGGCACTTCATACCGACAAATGATATTGGTCTGAATGAACTAGACCACTTTCCTGGTGTTGAGCGCGGCACACAAACCGACTTTAACCCACTTCGTGAAATAATCTATGGCTACCAGAATAAACTCGTGTCCATTAGAGGCCCTGGGACTGATCTTCCTTATCACATATATTCCCCAAACTGAAAAGGTTCATGGAGAGGTCATGTTGTACAGCTCTGGAGGAGGGAGATGCTACAAATTGGCATACACTTGACACTTATGACACCTCCTTACATACTCGATGAAGTCTTGTTCCACCGTACTCCAATAATATCCTTATCGAAGAATTTTCTTTGCCAACATACGATCGTTCATGTGTGGTCCACACTCTCCTATATGTATATCCTCCATAATCTGATTACTTTCTCCCCTGGTCACACACAGTAGGTGTTCTCCATTATAGTGTCTTTAGTATAACTGTCACTCGCACATGATGAACAATGCTGTCCACCTCCTTCAAGATACGCGGTTCTTCGCGGAAGCTCCGTTAGGGTACTTACCATCCCAGATAAGGTTTTAGACATTAGTGCACCATGGTTCAGTTATTCTTTCGTCCTCTATGGTGGCAATCATGAAGCAGTACGCTAGTCGATCCTTTGTCCCTCGTGTATATCCACTATCGACGTGAGTGTGGCCAAGGCATCAGCAAAATTATTCTTAAAAATGGGGTAGGTAATGGAATTCTATATCCTCGAACTGGTCCACGATCTTCTCTAAATAAGCATGGCATGAATATAGATGTTCATCTCTGATTTGCCACACCCACTTTAATCTCTCAAACGCGGTGGTGTTGTTAGTACTGTTGAAAGTCAACTTGATGGCTATGGGTGAATAGGCTTTATCTAACGAGATTAACAGTATTCTTGCTTCAAATCCTTACAACTGACATCTTATTTTTTATTCCATGACATAAGCTCCTTATTTGGGAATTTTGCCTCCCATTTACTGGAATCCTTCGTTGGACAATCTGTTAACAAGTCGGCCACAACCTTTTCTTTAACTAACTTTTAGGTGACATAGGTGATATCAAATTATGAAAGCAACATAAGTAACTTGGCTGTATGGTTAGATATGACTAGCTTCTCAAACAAATATTTCATAGGATCCATCCTAGACAATATAATTTGATAGGGTAAGTCAAAACATATTGTCTCAATCTCTGCATTATCCAAATCAGAAAAACACATGTCTTTTTCAAAACTGAGTAATTTACCTTCCCTTGGGTGAATTTCTTGTTGTTGACATAGTATTGGCCCCTCTCCACCAAAGAATTCTCTAAATTTTGGGCTAAAATGGTTCCAGTTGCGGTATCGATTATAGTTAGGTATAACAATAAAGGACTACCGGGTATATGAGGGCTAAGAACTGGAGGGTTGCAGAGATACTATTTGATTTTGTCAAGGCTTCTTGGGATAAGGCGTTCCAGTGTTTGGTTAAATCCTTCTTTAATAGCTTGAACACATGCTCACAAACCATGGTTAGTTAGGATATGAATCGGCTGATGTAATGGATCTTACCTAAAAACCCTCGGATTTTCTTCCCGCTCCTGGGTGGGGGCATCTCAACTATGGCTTTCATCTTAGCCGGATCAACCTCTATTTCCCGTTTGCTCACCATAAATCCTAGTAATTTCTCGACTGTAACCCCGAACACGCACTTCTGGGGGTTGAGTCTTACGTTGTATTGCCTTAACCTCTCAAAATAATTCCTTAGGATATGGCAATGAACTTCACGCTTTCAAGACTTGATGATCATATCATTCCCATACATTCTACTTTCTTATGAATCATATAATGGAAAAGGGTGGTAGAGCGGCTGCTAATATGTAGACCCGACATTAGGGGTGAGCAACAAACTGATAAAACCGATCCGAACCGTTCAAACCGTTGGAACCGAACCGATCGAATCCGAACCGTTGATGAGCTTGAATGGTTTGGTTTGAGATTTTCAAACCGAGGCCGGTTTGGTTCGGTTCACGATTTAAGATTTCCAAACCGACACTAAACCGAACTGAACCGAGGTTTACATTATTATAAAAAATATATATATATACCTTACCCTTATTAGCTAATAACCAGGATAGAATAAACACATGCTCACCCTAAATTAGCCTTCTCTTCTAATTCTACCCTTTCAAAGCCATTACTCACTATATATTGCATAATTTACACTATGGCTCCTGTAATGTAAACATGGAGCCAATAGGCTAGTTATATCCAGTATTACAGTAGAGTCAAGAATGATAAAATACGAGCCATGCCTACTTAAAGGAAAATCAACTAATAAAAACTTTAGAGAAGTGTAGATTTGTTAGATATTAAGACTTAGGAAATTATCTGTATTTTTTTACTACCATTGTGATGCACACCCTCTTGGTCTAGTTTCCTGCTCAACTGTTAAGAAGTAAGTTCTGAAATTGGTGTTATGTTATTCCAGTAGTAATCATGTTGAAAGCCCAAATAATGTAGGAAAGAGAGCAAGTATTCCCATAAACCATGAGCACCCAAAAAATACGGTAGCCAAAAAAAGCTATAAATTAATCTTAAGAAAAGTTGTTATTGGTTATTGTTTTTTTTCTTGAAAACATAATAATGTTTAAACTACGCTCAAACCGATCTGAACCGTTCAATTTGAACCGTTTGAACTGTTTAAACCGAGGTGTCTTGGTTCGGTTTAGTTTAAGAATTTGTGAACCGAGGTTCATTGGATCGGTTTGCGGTTTGACCCCCAAACCGAACCAAGCCGAACCGTGCTCACCCCTACCCGACATACTTCAATCCAAAGGGCATTACGTATAACGAAAGGTGCTCCATGGGGTGGTCATAGTTGTTTTCTCCTGATCCTCAGGAGCCATCTTTATTTGGTTGTACCTCGCAAAGCAATTTATGAAAGAAACCAACTCGTGGTCTACGGTCTTGTCTATGACCATATCTATGATGGGTAGAGGAAAGTCGTTTTTAGGGAAGGCTCGGCTAAGGTCTTGGTAGTCAACACTTATTTGGACCTGGCCGGCTGAATTAGGGACTGATACAATGTTATCTAGCCAAGAGGGTATTCGATCACCCTAATGAATCGAATATGGAGTAATTTCACAACCTCCTTCTTAACCCTGACGGACCACACCGGCCTCAATTTACAGAGCTTTTGATTGACAGACTTGGCTTCCGGTAGGGTAGGTAAGTGGGGTTTCACGATTAACGGGTCTATACTGGGCATGTCACTTTATGACCAAGCAAATACATCTATAAATTTCCTCAAGAATGCAGTGGTTTCTCTCTCTCTCTCTCTCTCTCTCTCTCTCATCTAGGCTAGCCCCTATTTTGATTTCTTTTACATTTTCGGGCATACCTAAATTGATTTTGATAGTATCTAGCTTAACTCAAGTAGACTCCCAAATTTCATTATTTCTTATTATTTCTCTTCCGGGTCCATTAGTTGTGACTCATTATTAACCATGTTGATGAATTCATCATAACCTATATCAACAACAATGAGTAATCAAAATCAATCATCACATTATCAATCAATAAGTCTGGGAATACACAATAAGTGATCAAATTCAAATATTCTAGAGTGACATAAGCGTCCAAGTTTTCAATTCAGGAGCAGCTTCGACAGCAAGACTTCCTTTGGTAATCTCTCCCGCAGTCAGTGGTTCGTACTCGATCATCCAATTCTGTGCATTGTCGTGTGCTGGAGTGATTAGGCTTGTTGGGTTCATAATCTGGTCATCCGCTACGTAGCTAGGCAACGAGATATGCATACTGTTGAAGCATGCTGTCATTTCCTCAGGCTCTATGGAGTCCACCCAGTTAGAAACATCTTCCTTACTTGGCCCAGTCAGGATCGACATTTCCTTGTCTTCCATGCATTCACATTAGTAGATAATTTCCCATTATTTGATCAGCTTCCATGTTTCCATATTGTAGACATGTTACGAGAATCTGTAGAAGGGTCCACTCTCACCTTCCTTAACAAAACATTCGTATAGGGTGGGGACCTTAGTCATGGCATTGAAATTCATGAGCTATTCACTATCTTTGTCTTTCTTAGCTTGGGCTACCTTTTTGATGGCTCATTTTCTCTCCTTTGAGTAATTTTTGAGTGTATGTTGGTACATTAGTCGTCGGGGGCTGTTTTGCTAATTTTAAATAAGTCAGGGGATGTTTTGGTAATTTTTGTTACCTGGGGCGAATTTAGTGGAACATGCATAATTGAGCGTCGAGAATTAATATCTTTACGATTTATTATTTTAGATTTTGATAGATGAGGATTAGGACCGATAATCGAGAAGTTCTAGACCCGGTTAGTAATCCAGATAAATACTCCTACCATGTCCCCATTTATGCCCTATTTTCAATTCCAAGTACATGTATACATGATTCGTAGTACCTAGACACTTTAAAGCCTCTTTGAAATGCTACTGCTTTTCATTTTAATTGTTTGATGAGAAATTCAAGTAGAATTGCCATGGAATACTTATATTCCTAGTCATTTTCAAATTCGGGTTTCTTTGAATAAGATGGAGAACTTTATTGGTTGATATGCCCCACATCAAACGGGAGAATGCTAGATTTCGAGCCCTTGTCAATGGGGCTATGTATCTTGACGTAATGCGCATTACCTTTTAAAGTTGTTACCCCTGCTTCCACGAAATATTTATCCCTAGGTGAGATTCTGGACCCAAGTCAGTGGGGCTATGTATGCTTACCGTTAGACATGACAAACGAGTATACCCGCTGGGTATGGGTACCCGGTCGGGTCCAGGTAAAAATAGGTGGGTATATTTCATCCAATTGTTTCGGGTAGACTTTTCTTAGATCCGTACCCTAGCCATACGGGTAGGGTATTACCCGTGGGTAAAACATTAGTTTTATAAAAAAAATTAACAAATATTTCTCCTTTCTTGAATGTTTTTTTCTCCTTTCTTCCTTCTTTTATTACACAAATTCCCTCTTTTACTACACAAACAGAACTTGAAAATTCCATATTACAATAATCACTCTCCATCAAGATCCATTACAATAATCATAAGTCTACACAACAACCACAAGACTGAAAATCAAGATCAGGCTTCTTGAATAAACAAAATAAAACAATATCAGGCTTCTTGAATAAACAAAATAAAACAAAAAAAAAATTCAATATTAGTAGATCAGATCGGTGACGGTCAACACTAGATCTGGTGGTGACGCAATGTCGACCGTTTCTTGAATAAACAAAATAAAACAAAAACAATTCAAGATCAGTAGATTTGGTCAGCGACAGTAACAGTAGATCTGGTGGCGACAAAGAGACGAACAATGACAAAGGATGGAGTGACGATCGGCGATAGAGTGACGATGGAGAGACGAAGGGCCACGGTCAGTCACTTACTCGAACAGTGGCTGCGGTGACCAATTGACGATAGGTGGAGTTGTGGTATATCAGTGAGAATGAGGGGGACGACAGAGTGACATGATACGGTAGATCTCAAATGAGAGGGGCGGAGGCACAAATGTTTATGAGAAGTGAGAAGAAGGGTTTGAAAGTAAAGAAGAAAAATGAAAGTGAAGGGTTAAGGCACAAATGTTTGTCTATGTATAGTTTGAAAACTGGGTAACCCGTCACCTGCCCCGGACCGTCCCAAAAATTACGGTTTAGTTCAGGTACGGGTCTATTTTCAATGGGTAGCACATACGCGTACCCGTACCCCGTGTTTTTGACCGGATACATGTAGAAAATTGCCAGGTTTACTTACCGTAGCATACCGAAGTAGTGGTTTAAACTATAATAGTCGTACGGTGAACTATTTGCTATACATTTTCAATTATCAGAACTGTTTGTGTAAGTACGCTATACTTGTAAATTGTAGCTAATTGCATTACAAGTGATCCCTGATCATGAAAAAGGAAATCCATGGTATGTTTTTCTAAAGCCCTAAAATGTAATTTAGGGATGTGGTATGCGTGCTTGATAGGCTGTAGCTCATTCCCTTATATTCAGGTGACGATCTAGAGGAACCCAAACCTTACTAGGAATACGAGGTAGAGGCATCGGAAGACAATAGCTAGAATAACAGAGTTTCTTTTTAGACCTGATAACTTTCATTTCTTGTGGTTGCTAGGATTGTTGAAATTATCTAAGAAGCTTAGGTCTCCATGAATTTCATTTTTATTTTTATTTGTAAGTCAGGTACATTTTGAATATATTACTAGGGATAATTGAAGAATCCATAAGTGCGGCTTTTAGTAACCATTTAAATGTTTTAGAATCTCATTGGTTTTGAACAAAATCTTGTGTATAGATTGTAGTAGGCCTTACAGAGGCTTGGTGAAAGTGTGTGGGCCTACGACCAGTCATAGACGTAGCTCATGGGCCCACCCGTGGGTTCGGGTCATGCCACCCGGCACTCCTTTATTGTCTCTACTTCATTTCTATTGGTTTTTGGCCTTTAAAACATATACAATGTAAAATTGCAATAACACAGATCCTAAGTTTTTTTTTATATATTTTTTTACTTGAAATCGACATCGGGGGTCGAATGACCTACGTATCAGGTCGGACTAACCGCAATCAAAATCACTGTACCTCGACTCTGGTCCTACGGGAAGCAATCTATATTTCGGTCTTAGACTTAGACAGAGAAATGAAAAAACTCTTTATGATTTTTGGAAAGGAAATGCGATTGCGGGAAATGAGAGACAATCTATATTGATTAATGAACTAAGCTAAAAAGCTACTAAAATTACCTTGGGAATTTTGTCTAGATGACTCGAGAACTCTCTCTGAAGGATCCACGATGTAAGAGATTAAAGTGAATATGAAGGGCTAGATTTTTTAGACAGATGATATACCATTTCATCGAGAAATGGTATAAAAGTTCTAGGGAGAATAAGCTTAATTAAAATTGAGACTAAGGCTGAGACCAAGAAATCTTGAAAATGAAGGTCAAGGGGCCTATTTATATAACTTTGGGGCTCTAGATATGATAAAAGTGGCTATGCTAATCTCTGAGTTGGAGATAAGTCATAATATTTGAAAAGAATCAGATTGACAAAAGTCAACTAATCGGTCGGTTAGTCGAAAATTGATCGGTTCATCCCATAATTTTAAAATATATTTTTGTGAATTTTGAGGTATTATCTGACCTTAATTTCAGTTGTAGATGGGATGTACTAAATTCGTGATTGATCTTCCTAAACCATATAAAACAAGGATTTAATCCCTTGCATCAGAGATAATTCACAGAATAATTCCCTCAATAAAATAAAAATCTAGACATGGACTGGACTAACATCATTGGACCGAACTGAGCTCAATTGCTGTGTGGACCACTGGTGTCACGCCCCGACCCGGAGGCGGACCTACACATACTATTTCAAAATATTCATGCTTACCAGAAATATAATACCCAAAGAATTTTACCAAGAACATAACCTCAAAATGATAATCAGAGCTCTAAATGTATCCCAAATCAAAAGCATTTGTATTTATCCTCAAAGTCTAATAAATGCAGCGAAAATCTAATAACAATAGTCACTTCCCAACATTGGGGTTACCAAAAGCTACTTAAACAAACTATTACAAGTTCTCATTTTCAAGTCACTAAAAAGAGTCTACAATTAAAGAACAATTCTGACTCATACTTATAGATAACTCCTCTACTGATGTCTCAGCTTAAATACCTGAAATGGGAGGAGAAAGGGGGGTGAGCACAAAGCCCAACAAAGATCACACGCACACACCCACGGAGTACAATGCAGGTATCCAATAATATATAGCTGAGTCCAACAAAACATATGACAACAAAGTGCAAAGACGATTGAAAATCTTAGCACGACCAATAATCCCACTTCGGGACATTCCAATCCGTCAAATATCAAATCAAAGTCAAAGTTAAAGGAACACATTCGAATAATTGAACTAATAATCGAATACGATACAATCACGTAATACGTGACTGTAAAACACGTTAACCTAAGTACGTGAAGGTTCTAAGTTCAAAGTTTGCATACCGGTAGCAATTGCCATATCATGTCATGGCATCACGTTAACCTAAGCACGTGAAGGTTCTAACATTAGTTCAAATCAAAAGGGTCCAATGAACTTCAAAATACTCAAACGCAAAAGAACTGCAAAATATCAAAACTTTATATTTCAAGTAGGGTAACTTAACGATTTCAGAAAATACTCGATATTAGACTCAAATCGAAGAGGACAAAAAGACAAATATAACAGAAGTTGAATCGCTAGAATTGAAGTGCGTATGAGCCCAGAATTATAAAATAACGAAATTTTAATAAAAAGATCAATGAAAGTGTTTACACCATTCAAATGGTAACACATGGCAATTTATTCATCACACTCCCACGCCCAAATTGAACTTAGAAATGGTATTTATTCCTAAGACATCCTAAGTCAAGATCTGACAGTAATAAAAAGAAAAAGAGAATGGGCAGTGTACGGTTGGCCACCGAACGGTGCTCTGTGTGCCAATAGATGGCCAGACACGCTAACCAAAGTAAAGATTCAACAGAGTATGGATTCTAAATGCACGAGAGCAAACGAAGTACTATCACACAGCCTTCGCAAATTTACCCAAAAGATCCAGAGCCATCGCAATCTCAAGGATTAATAATAACAACGGCAAAGACGACGAATTACCGAAAGAAACACATTATTTTGAATTGGAAGGAGTATAATGAGTGCAACCCTTACCTCAAATCTACGCAATAATCTTCACCCAAATTGCGTATACTTCCGAAAATCTCAGAACCAATTGTAAGTAGAAGGTTGAAATCCTGAAGCCCTAATTTTCTCTTTTTCTTCTCCTCTCTCTGAAAGACCCAAACTCCATTTATTGACACAACCTACTCAGTCTTTTTATTTCTCTAAACTTGGTTAATAACTCCAAAGGCCCCTAAAGATATGTTACTTATTCAAAATGAATTCCAAAATATTATTAAAATTTCAAAAGTACCCTAAGAATTAAAATAATTAACTAAATATTATTTGGGGTCTTACAACTGGGCTGCTTGACTGAGGCCACAGACTGAACTAATGGAGTTGACAACTAGACTTATGACCTTGACAACTGGACTAGATTGGACCGAATTAATTAATCAAGTCATATTACTAGGCCTAAGCTAGAAACTAAACCCTAATAAATAATGAAACTCACTATTTATTTAATTAATAATAACTATCAAAATAGGGTGCATACAGCTGGAATTTTGATCAATTTGACTAGTGACATGTTTGCTCGTTCAGGAAGAGGTGTGAATAGGCCGGGCTTGGGCCGACCTTGCCCGGGCCCAACGGGCCAGAAGTGAAAAAGGGCCTGGGCTAGGCCACTGTGGTGGGGAAACGGGCCGGGCCTGGCCGGGTCAGAGAAGAGGGGTATCTAGGCCCAGTATTTAGGGCCGGGCCCAGGCTCAACCTGTGTTTTTTATTTTATTTTAAATTTCCTGTTATTCAAAGTAAAGACTTGAATTGCGGTATTTTCTTGTTATTATGTAAGAAAATTGTAATGTAATAATGTGTGTGACACACACAAAAAAATTGCAAAGGCTATTGCTAAGAGATCTTCGTGTTGTTCAACCATAGCGGAACCATGTTAAATTTATGGTCAAGGATATACGTCATCACAAAAAATAAAAAGAAAGTTATAAGTCTGACTTGGATTCAATCTCTTCAGGATTATTTATAGGCTGCTTCTAATTACACATGAGTTAGGTCTGCCACAGAATCTCTAGTTAATAATGACTCGAAAAGTCGATTGCCGAATTTTCTGTAGTTGAAATGATTTCTTTCTCATGCCAACAACGATACAAAGTTGACAATATGGATTGTTGAATATCTATACTATTATTTTTTGGCGACAAACAAGTCACAACACTACAGGATTCAATCTCATCAGGTCCGAACCTAAGTGAAAGCAGAGATAACTTGGTATAACAATGCATCATCAGATATTCTGAATTAAAGTTACACAATTATCATGCTTTAAGTAAGAAAAAATTATTAGAACAAAAAGAACTCTATTGTCCATTCCTGGAATGCAGCATCTATGACGCACATGTCCTTGGTAGTCTCGTCTCCCTTGCAAAATCTTCAACTAGTTTGGATTCGAGGCCATTCTCCAGATCGATCTCTGAAGATATATGAGAAGCGTAGATCGCCATCATCATCATTATGATCATCGAGGGAGCCAAAAATTATACTATGTGAAGATTTTAGTCACCACCGTAACAAAATAGATCTAATATGACCATATTTGGTGCAGCAAACGACGTCTTATAATATTGAAGCATTTCTAGTATTCAATTTCATATGACCTCCGAAAAGATTCATATCTGCATTAGGACTAGTATCACATCTGTATTGATGTTATATAATTTGCGTACTTTTTTACATTCTCATTATGGATTATTTTTTTTGTGAACACGCACAATAGTTTAAAAATAATTCGAATAAATGCTACTCACATTTAGCACTCGTAAGTGTATAAATTAATTATATGCCTATGAAAATATATATTTAAGATTGAGTAGTGAGAAAAGTACTAGTCAAATTTTGAGTTTGTCTATGCCAAAAAAAAAAAAACTATGTAGAATTTTAATGTGAAGTGGAATTAAAACAACAAAACATAGGGAACTGATAAATTCAATCCAAGCTTACACTATCTCAAATTCCAAATGGGATTAGTGATACTTATTAATAGCACATTGTTAACCTCAAAGACAAACATAACGTGGAAGACTTCAGACCTCAGCATATATATTAGGAATATTCAACTTTTTTACTTTAATGCTTGAACCTACAAAAAACTTTTAAATCAAATATGACCGGCCTAGTCCACCGGGCCAGCTCGCTGGCCTTACCCGGGGTCGGCCTAGTCCAAGCCCTAAAAAACGGGTCGCCACTATTCACCTACAGGGCCGGGCTAGCCCGGGACAAAAATGGGCCAGGTCGGGCCAGTCTGCTGGCCGCCCAGCCCTTTTGACACCTCTACGTTCAGGTGCACATCAGATTTTTTGAGGTGAAACTCTCGTAACCGCAATATACCCGAAATAGAATACCTTGAAAGAAAATTCTGCAAACCCCCGAAAAATATGGAGAAATAGGATATCAAACTCAGAAACACCTTGCCTACCCTTGCAAGGATTTTTGACCTGATATTTCTCAAGTAGGAAATTAAAGTGTCAGGTTGTGCTAAGGATACCGCGACATATTTGGGCATCTATCCATATTAAATAATTATTGGCGCGATAATTGGTCTCTTTCTATATATTTTTAAACTTGTTTAAAGGAAATAAGATTGTTTTCGTGAAAGAAACCCAGACAAAAGTAGCACAAATGACTTAATGAGACGAAGAAGCCAGTTGCAAATCTTAAGCATTGATTTCTACGGGTTCAAGAGCTACTTTGCTATAAGACATAATATTGCAAAGGATACAGTGACATAGATCATACGTTATCATATAGATTTAGATACATCAATTCTACTATAAAACATAATTCATAATGTTGCTATCAAGCATAATTTTTTATGGAATAAAGCATAGTGTGAAATGAATGCTTCAGCTGAAGGTCTCCATGAATGCTTCAGTTGCAAATGAATGCTTTAAGAAGCAAAGCCAAATCCACTTGTCCACACAAGTGTTCTAATCACGTCTTCTGAAATTTCATCTTTGATTTAGCAAATCAAGGTTTTTTTTTTGTTTCTTTTTGAAAACCATAAAAAATATATATCATTAGATGATAAACGAGGCCAACATCAAGATGCTAAATAGCGGCTAACTATTCTAGTAACACTTGAGGAGCGTAATAGTAATGCTTTAGACCAATTGAACAGAGTTGGAGACGTGTCTTCCCGTGTTCTCTTTAGTGTGATAAGAGAAAATGAGGTTGTTTTATAATCACGTTAACGCATGTGACTTGATATTGTTCTGATATTTTAATGAAAATAAAAAACTGATATTGCAGTTATAGTTTAGTTTTACGCCCTCCATCATTGGGCCTTTGCACCAAAAAAAATCATTGGGCCTTTACCAATAAATAAATGTATAACATATATTGTTTTATACCATCCTTTCATTGGTGCATAATTGAGGTTGAAGTACCTCATTATATTATTTTATGATGAGTATAACACCTCATTATAACATTCTTTAAGTCTCATTTAAATGCACTTTATTGACTTTTGACTGATTGTCATAAACATTTTTGTAACCTTCTGTACATTTAGTGGGACTTAAATGGTCATGAGTTACGAATATAAAACCACTGCATATATAAAGTGGATGGTTTTGTTTTTACTGATGTTGATATAATCACTTCACTTTAAAGTTGCTAAAGGCCCAAATTCTTTAGTTTATTGCCTTGTTTCTTTTCGTGAATACCACCTCAATGCACCAATATCACTTTGTCGCGGCATATCTGCTTGCATAATTTGTCCATGTGGTGTATTCATGATATTGGCACTATTAGTTAGTAATGTTATCTTTTGAGGAATTTAAATAATTGGAGAAAGAAGGGTGTTGAGTGAATCTTCCACTTCATTCAATTGTGCATAGAGGTTGAGTTAGGTTGTTGTATCCAGGAGGCGACGCATGAATACCTTCTTGTACCGTTAATCATCCAAAAGGGCACCAATTGTCTTAAAGAGAGTAACTAATACGGGCCTCAACCCGGTGCCAATATATAATATTTTAAAATGTTCAAAGCGGATCATTTGGACTTTTAATGGCTACATTGTAACACCCCAAACCTTGATATTACCTAGCGGGTTAATTTATTTTTACGCGATGACTTTCATACGTAAGATTTAGCGTCGATTTCCATGAGTGAAAACCTATCGGCAACCATTAGCGACAAACGATATTATTTGAAAACTTTTGGTAGCAAACTTTCTTACTTAGCATCGATATATATTTTATTAGCGACTTTTAACGATGATTAGTGTAGCGGGGTTATGTAACGCCCGTAAAATTTTCTAATACGTTATTTTATCGTAAATAGTTATTTGAGCCTTGTTCGTAATAATAAAAAACTTTTGGGTAAACCTTGAAAAGTTTCCTAAAGTCTAGGGGCGTTTTGGTAGTTTTTCACCCCTAAGCTTTGTTATATGTACATATATAACTTTTGTGTGTGTGTGTGAGAGAGAGAGAGAGATCCATCTTAATTTTTCCTTCTTTTTCTGATCCACGGTAGAGAGGAGGGAGGGAGGAGTGTCGAAAATCTGGCGAAGGGTCCAGGGGGAGTTTCTCTCTCTTTGGGTTTCGCCATTCCGGATTGAAGAGTGACCACGTTGTGGGTAGCTGATATTAGGTTTATAGTGCAATAGTGTAGATTGCTTTTTAATAAATAAATTGTCAATCTAGGTTAATTCAGAGGACTTTGATCGAGGTTGTCTAGCATTGCTTAGCTTGGATCGAGTTAAGGAATTTTATCCGAGCCCTATTCATTGCTCTGATTTCAAATATTTTATAATAACAATTTTATAAACTTTATTGAACTTTAATTTCATGATTGATATAAAAATACTTTTGGAGCTGCCCATGAAACCCTAACTTGAACCTTAAAGCGATCATTTGGAATTCTTGTTCATTATCATCTGTTTATTGATTCGATCATCATAAAACGTTTTGAGTTGTACTTATTTCTTCTCAACATTGACACGAGTTAAAAATCTTGGGAGTTATAAGGATGGTGTTTATTGTTGGCGTTATAAGGATGGTTTGTTGGTTGGGTTGAACTAGCAACTAAATGGGCTAGTTAGTGTACATATGCATATGTAAAGTGTATCGAACACTATCGGGATGACTTTGCTGTAGTGTACAGTTCATGTTCAATGTTCAATGTTACCTGTTTCTGTGTTATTGCACCTAAAATGTTTTGAAATGACTACTGATTTGAGAGATTGAGTTGATACTCTTTCCTATGTCTATATCGAAATGCTGTGGTTTTATTTGAAAATCCTTTTAAAAATTATCGTTTGACTCTATATGAAAAATTGTTCGATTCGTTCTATTTTAATCACTGATCGACCTCATTGGGCTCTCAAAAGCTCACTCTCGTTTGACTTCATTTCCGCATGTGATAACCAGCATTAGGTTGCTGAGTATGGATTAGAACCGAGTGAGGGAAATTAATCTGACTTAGTGTTTATCATTAGAACTCTTGTGTGGGTGAACTTCTCTAGCTCATTATTTTATATTTAAATTACTTTATCAATTATGATTGCACACTAAGAGTAATATATCAATTGATGTTTTAGTTGCTCTTATAGTTTGTGGTATTATTTGGTTGAGGTTGTGAGTAATATTGTCTTAGAGTGAATAATCGAGCGAGTGTCTAACATTTCAAAAATTTCAAGACGTTACAGTTGGTACCAGAACATAGGTATATGATTCTATAGAATTGTAACTAGATTTATAAGAGTTGGAGTTAGAACTCAAGGTTGAATCCTTTAGAGTGAAAATTATTTGTAATAATTGCTTAGTACCTTAGTACACCATAGGTTTGAAGTCAAGGTTGTTATTGTTAGTAGATGTAACACCTCGAACCATGATATTGTCTAGTCGGTTAGTTTATTATTTAGGAGATGACTTTTATATGCGAGATTTAGCGTCAATTTCCATTACTGAAATTTTTATCGGATAAACTTTAGCGACAAAATTTCGAGGAAATCATAAGTTATAATTTAAATATAGAAATTGTAAGTGATATTGATTGACGTACTTAGTGATAATTAGCGTTAATGGTATTCTAGAACCCTTTAGCGACAATTGCGTACTTTATCGTTAGCATTGAAAATATATTAACAATTTTTATCGCCGATATTTTTTTAACAACTTTTAGAAACAAATAAGGAAACGGGGTAGCGTATCAAACACATTAAAATTTTCCTAGCATGAAAACTATGGTAAATAATATATTTTTGGTCTTTTCATAATAATAGATAATATTGGGTAAACTTTGAATAACCAACAAAAATTGAGGGGGACCTTGGTAATTTCCCTTTTAGGGTTTTTATATACAGTTGCACCTTGAGGGCAGCCGCCAGCTTCCATTTCTCCATCTATTTCACGAATACTGAGAGACGTGGAGAGAAGAAAGAAGCACAATTGCCTGCGATTGGATTTTCTTTTCCGGTAAGAATTTTTTGGGTGAAAGTCATCTTTATTGCCAATCCACGGTTTACATTTCTAATTCTATATCATCTCACTTAATTCTCTTTAATCATTCTAAGATATCTCATCTCTTCTACCACTATGGTCTAAGATATCAAAATCCTTTCATTTATTTCCCAATAAGAGCAAAGTCTTCTGTTGATGCTGTGTCCTTTTACCTGCTTCCAACTGCGGATGCACCATTGCATCCACTGTTTGATTAACATGAGTAGCTCATCACTAGAGTTCTGTTGTTGCTCAAATATCCTCCTATTTCTCTCAAACCAGATCCTGTACACAGTCACTGCCAATCCCAGCTTCCTTATCCTTGCTTGAAAGCTTTTTCCTCTGAATTCCTTGGAAGCATAGTCAAGGAAATGCTTCAAAGAATCCCTTTGAGTCTGTACCATCATTTTCCTCAGCACCTCTGTCCATACTCTTCTGGTGTAAGTACATTTCCAAAAGAGATGATCTTCATCTTCCCTATGATTATCACAGAGGGGGCATTTCTCATCCATGTTATTGTTCCATTTCACCAATTTATCTTTGGTCTTCAGTCCTCCTTTGCATAACATCCACAGTATCACTGCACACTTAGGAATATTGCCATGGAACCAAACTATTTTCCACCATGGTACCACTTCCCCTTTGGTTCTTAAGGACTGCCATGCTGAGTTAACTGAAAATATGGCTTTTTTATTCATCTTCCAAAGTATTTTGTCTTATTTATCTAGTTAGGTTGACTAATGCTGCTCATATCTTCATGCCACTCTCTAAGAGCTTGGGACCTTGCTTGAGGTAATTTCCAGTGATCATTTTCTATTACATCACTCACTTTGCTCTCCTTGCTTAGGCCAGAGTCATATATGATTCTATTACCAAACTTTGCAGCTAGGCTACCTTGAGGTAGCCAATTATCATACCAGAGCCATGTCCCCTTGCCATTCCCAATTTCATGCCATATAAACTGCTGCATTTGTCTCCTTAGCTTTACTATCTTCCTCCATGTCCAAGACATTGTAACAGGGGGTTTAAATGTCCACAAATGCTGGTTTTTTATAATGTAGGTATGGCACCATTTCACCCACAATGAGTCCTTTTTATGAGCTAAGTCCCATATATGCTTATATATAGCTGCTCTGTTCCATTCGGCAAGTCTTTTTATCCCCAACCCTCCTTCTTGCTTAGGTAGACACATTTCCTTCCAAGCCACTTTAGCTTTAGTGCATTTTGTGTCTTTTCCATGCCAGATAAATGCCCTAATTTTAGCTTATATTTGCTTGATGATTTTCTGAGGAAGAATGAATATAGAGCACCAATACACTTGCATGCTCATTAAGACTGACGTAGATAGCTGAATTCTACCTGCATAAGATAGGCATTTAGTAGTCCAGCTGTTGATCTTCCTTGTGAGTTTATCTATGAGGATTTGGCAATCTTTCATGTGCAATTTGGTTGAGATGAGAGGCACCCCTAAGTAGGTTACTGGAAATTGACCACTCTTAATTCCAAGAACCTGTGGTAGAGCTATCTTGTCATCTTCTTGTACCCCAGCCAAAAATATAGAGCTTTTGGTCAGATTAGGTACCAGGCCAGATAAAGTACCAAACTCCTCCAGAGCACTTTTAATGTATGCTAGTGAAACTTGATCTGCAGCAGCCATGATGAATAAATCATCTGCAAAACATATGTGGTTGATTTGTAGCTCTTGGCATTTTGGATGATATTTAAAACCAGGTTTAGATGAATAATCATCTAATAGTCCAGAGAAAGCCTCCATTACCAACAAAAAGAGGTAGGGTGAAATAGGATCACCTTGCCTCAAGCCCTTTGAGCTCGGAAAATAACCTTCCATTGCCCCATTTAGATTGATTGAGAACATAGCTGTAGTGACACACTTCATGACGCACTTAATGTATTCTTGGGGGAACTCAAAGACCTCCATTGCACATTGGAGGAAGTCCCATCCTACTGAATCATAGGCCTTTTGAATGTCCACCTTCATAACACATCTAGGCTTACCCCCCTTTTGTGGTAATTCTTGACAATTTCTTGCATCAACAGGATGTTATCAGCTATGTGTCTTTTGCTCACAAAAGCTGATTGCCTGATGTTGATAATTTTAGGCAAGATCTCCTTAATTCTTTTACATAGAATTTTAGAGATCACTTTATAGATCACATTGCAACAAGCAATTGGTCTAAAATCCTTCATTGTACTGGGCCATGGAATCTTTGGTACCAATGTTAAACCAGTGTTGTTGAATAGATGTATACCTGTGCCCTTGATAAAGAATTCATTCACTGCATTTTCCACATCAATTCCAATCATATCCCAATTTTCTTGAAAAAATTCTGCTGTATATCCATCTGGTCCAGGAGCTTTGTTAGCTTTTAGAGAGAACATTGCCTCCTTGATATCCATCTGTGTTACTGGAGCTGTTAACATTGCCTGGTCAGTTCTGGATAGTTTTTGCTTGATAACTTCTCTCAATCTTTCTTTAGTTCTGTCTTGCTTGGTAACCGCTTCCCCAAGAAATGCTGAGAAGTGGTTTATGGCTTCCTGGTGAACAGCTTTTGCTCCACTTATTTACTGTCCATTCTCAGTGAATATAGTTAATACTTGGTTGTGAGCTCTGTGCACCTTCATCTTTTTATGAAAATAAGCTGTGTTTAAGTCCCCCAGTTTAATCTCCTTTACCCTGGACTTTTGATAATAAAAGCTTTCCTCAGCTTTTATTAGGTGCTGATATGCTTCAAGGAGCTCCTTTTCTTGTTTCACCAGGCCAGCCTCCCCATCTTTTAGTATTCTTCTTTGCACTTCATGGAGTTTAATGCCTGCTTCAGCTGTTCTTTGAGCAATATTGCTGTAATGAACTTTATTCAACCTTCTCAGCTCAGGCTTTAATTCCTTTAGTTTTTTGCTCAGAATTGCACATTTTGTACCCTGAAGTTGTTTCTCCCAAACTCCTTTCACTAAGTCCTTGAAAGTATTATGCATCATCCAGAAGTTATAAAATTTGAATGGTCTTTTCCCCTTGTACTGCTCTTGTATTACTTGCATAGTCAACATAGAATGGTCTGAGATCCCAGGTTCATGAGCTGTGACTTGAGACTGAGAGACTAGTTCCATCCATCCTTCATTCTGTAACATCCTGTCCAATCTGCATCTAATCAACTCATCATCCCTTTTATTACTCCATGTGTAAAACATCCCTATAGTTGAGATATCTTCTAAATGCAGCCTATTTAGGCAATGGTTGAATTCATTCACCTCACTGACTGTGATGTTTGCCCCTCCAGATTTTTCTGCTGAATTTCTTACAACATTAAAATCACCCATGACAAGCCATGGGTTATGTCCAACCTGCTCCCCCATCTGTTGTAGTTGTTCCCACAAAGTTCTTCTTTTTATGCCTTTGTTATTCCCATATACACATGATAGATAGAATATCATGTTATCTGCCCTTCTGAGAACTGTCCCAGTAATGATTTGTGGTTCACAAGTGATATAGCTCAAATATAACTCCCAATAATTGGGGAATACCCGGCAATCTCAGTCAAACTGGGAGATCAGTGATTATCTTATTAGGGATTGTGACGTGATCCGCGAAGATCCTAACGCGATCCTAACACATCTGGCCCACGGCCCAGTCCTACTAGGACTCTCCTTCTACAGCTATATAAAAGGGTCTACCCCCCCAGGTATGAGATGACTACACAATTCATGCTTTTTCAGAGCTACTATTCTGTAGCTGCGCTCTGACTTAAGCATCAGAGAGTTCTCCGTCGGGAACCCCATCCGGCGGTCACTCGTTTTCTGTCTTGCAGGTCATTGGTTCAGGCAGGGGTTCCGCAATGTACGCGAAGCATGTTTTTAGCAGCAACAGATTGGCGCCATCCGTGGGACCCGCCAGCCTAGCCATTTGATTTCAAGAAAATTCAGCAGTTTATCCCAAATTGCCGACGACGACGTGTCGGAACCACTGACACAACCGTCACCGCCGCCACAAATTTCCAGATTGAATTATCGTCACAGGATTCAGATTCAAGTTTCTGCCAAACAAAGAAAAGAGAACCATGGAGAAGCCATTCCACAGCATCGTCGCACCATGGGTCGAAACCTTACCGACGGTATCACGCATAATTAGGCCACCCACCACAGTGGGCCTCCCCTTCTTTGACGGCGCCACCTCGCCGCCGTTCTTTGGATCAACTCCACGGCAACCTACGACAATGGCACCTCTACCAAGCACCTTCACATCGCGCCATCGCCACCGATTTCGTAGAAGACTCGCGATGGCCGACGGAGAAACAGTCCCTCGTCACCAACAGGGTCACGACACCATGAACCATCTACCACCGCCGTAAAAAGGCTGTAGTAGACAGCGTTTTTCTCCGGTCACAAGACATTCACCGCCGACTGTCGTTGTCTGTAGATCCTTTCTCTGCCTAACGCAGAACAACAACCACAAAAAGGAAAAAGAAAACAAAAAATAGAAAGACGTAGCGGCACCACCATCAGACTCACGCCGTTGAGATGCCACCACCGCGACGAGCGGCAGTTAGCCCCGTCACCAACTAGACCAACGATAGCGCCACAATCAAAGCCGGCGCAGCACCTCGCCAACAAGCTCTTCGACATCGCACCCCGATGTCACGTCGTCAACGACCTCACGGCCAACAACAACTCCGTTAGCAACAACACGACCGCCAATAAGTTGCCAGAGCAGCCACACAATCACACAAGAAAAAAAATAGAGACGATGAAGAAGCCAGGCACACCACCGGCCATGGGTCAGAACCCTAGCGCCGCCACGCGGCGTTTCCTCTAGCTAGGCGCTGACGAGGTGTGTACTCAGGCCACCCATCGTGTGCCTTCGACAATTGCCTTGGCATATGCGTCTTCACCGTTATAGCCACCAGTGCCAAATGGTAGCATCACCACCACCGCCGACAAGGAGGCGACACCATGGATAGCCGACAACGACGCCACCTTGTCACCTTCAGATATGTTCCACCAAGATCGGCCGATGGCCACCGCGGAGGAGCAACATCATTGCGACAGCCCTCCATCAACGTCGCAGCAACGGCGTCTACAGCTTTGATTTGCGCCACCACTCCCACGGTAAAGGCACTGCCGCCGTCCTTCACCGTCGCCCTACCTTGGCGCCGCCTCACTGCAGCGTCGCCGGCCACCTCGCCACCCGGTTCAGATCCGGTCCACGCGGTCAACGGCGATCATGTCTCCGTCCAAATCTGGCCCCTAGTCCAGATCTAGCTACCAACCGCCGTTAGGGACCCTTCCGTCCTCACGCAAGCGACGGCGCCGCCACGACCGTGGCATCCTTCACCGGCACCACATTACCAAGCCGTTGGCTATTCTTCTATCAATGAAAGAAAGGGGACAGACAAAAGAGAATAGGTCAAATTCTCTCTTTTTACATTAACCCCCACAAAAAGGCACATTTATATTTTAGACCCACGAGGTCTCCTTTATTTCGCACATGCCACACCTTTTAAAAGCATTAAGGGCTTAGACCGCACCAACAAACATTAAATGGTGACGTATAAACCGCTTCATAAAGCGAGGAACAAATTCACAGCACCCTGCAACTGGAAGTCATGCCTAGGGTTTCTGCTGCAGCATCTTGCCGACTCGGCATTTCTTATTATCTTGAGATCTATCATGTCATACAGTGACCGACTATGAACGATCAAATGTTCACACCAGTGCATGTTACTAACGCATCTGGTCTTCTTGCGATTGGGCCCTACATATAAGCCGAAAAGACGTCTTTATATATCTACGCCTTCTCAAAGGCGGGGAGTTTCATATCTTATGATGTCAGCAATATTACGAGCTTAATGCCCTGTGCCTTCTCAGACAGGGGGGCTTCATAGTAGTGGCCATATTACGGGCTCAATGCCCCTCGCCTTCTTATTCAGCGCCATAACCACAAGTACACGTTGCTTCGACCGAAACCCTCGAGGGTATTTTACGAGCTCAATCCGCCCCGGAGGGCGCGTACGATGAGAACTCTTAAGTTCTGTCAAACCCCCGAGGGTATCTGCATGAGCTCCGAGCTCCATCCGCCCCCGATGGCGCGTATGACGAGAACTCTTAAGTTCCGTCAAACCCGCGAGGGTATCTGCATGAGCTCCGAGCTCCATCCGCCCCCGAGGGCGCGTACGACGAGAGCTCTTAAGTTCCGTCAAACCCCCCGAGGGTATTTGCATGAGCTCCGCGCTCCATCCGCCTCGGAGGGCGCGTACGATGAGAACTCTTAAGTTCTGTCAACTCTCGAGGGTATTTGCATGAGCTCCGCGCTCCATCCGCCCCCGAGGGCGCGTACGACGAGAACTCTTAAGTTCCGTCAATTCCTCGAGGGTATTTTCATGAGCTTCGCGCTCCATCCGCCCCCGAGGGCGCGTACGACGAGAACTCTTAAGTTTTGTCAAACCCTCGAGGGTATTTGCATGAGCTCCGCGCTCCATTCGCCTCCGAGGGCGCGTACGATGAGAAATCTTAAGTTCCGTCAAACCCTCGAGGGTATCTGCATGAGCTCCGAGCTCCATCCACCCCCGAGGGCGTGTACGATAATAACTCTTAAGTTCTGCAAACCCTCGAGGGTATATTCATGAACTTTGCGATCCATCCGCTCCCGAGGGCGCGTATGATGAGAACTCTAAGTTCCGTCAAACCCTCGAGGGTATATTCATGAGCTTTGCACTCTGTCCGTCCCCGAGGGCGCGTATGACGAGAACTCTTAAGTTCCGTCAAACCCTCGAGGGTATATTCATGAGCTCCGAGCTCCATCCGCCCCCGAGGGCGCGTACGACGAAAACTCTTAAGTTCCGTCAAACCCCCGAGGGTATATTCATGAGCTCCGAGCTCCATCTGCCCCCGAGGGCGCGTACGACGAGAACTCTTAAGTTCCGTCAAACCCTCGAGGGTATTTGCATGAGCTCCGAGCTCCATCCGACCCCGAGGGCGCGTATGATGAGAACTCTTAAGTTCCCTCAAACCCTCGAGGGTATATTCATGAGCTTTGCGCTCCATCCACCCTCGAGGGCCCGTATGATGAGAACTCTTAAGTTCCATCAAACCCTCGAGGGTATATTCATGAACTTTGCGCTCCATCCGCCCTCGAAGGCCCGTATGATGAGAACTCTAAGTTCCGTCAAACCCTCGAGGGTTCCATCTGCCCCTGAGGGCCCGTATGATGAGAACTCTAAAGTTCCGTCAAACTCTCGAGGGTATATTCATGAGCTTTGCACTCCGTCTGCCCCCGAGGGCACGTATGATGAGGACTTTAAGTTCCGTCAAACCTCAAGGGTGGTCCCTCGAGGGACGAACACCCCCAAGGGACAACAGGATAGAGCTCGAGTTCTATCCGAACGGTTTAGCTACAGTTCTAACTCGTGAAACGGCAAAGGACTATCGGACTTCATCCCCCCACCATTCTTTGTCAATTCAAAACCCAGCCAAGCGTGAGTGCGAGGCTTCTTTGCCATCTCTTAGCTGATGATAAGAGTTCGCGACAAAGTAAAACGCAAGCATGATGTGGTCGGCTCGAGCCAAAGGACACACACTTGCACAAAATGAACACCCTCCAAGGAGAGGTGACCCCTCGAGGGGACATTCAAACACTTAGCACATGCAACAACTTGCATGCACAGCTTTGTGTTAGGCTACCATGGGGCACAGCCGCTAAAGGATCTCGAGATCCCATAATTCGTCTTTTTAAAGATGATTCCGAATAGCCTACTCAGGCGACATTCTAAGACTTAGCTCTTGAGAGCAAGGGTTCTAGCATCCTACTTGGGCAAAGTTCTAAGGCTTAAGCTCCCGCTTAGGTCGGAGCACATGGAAGAGAGAAATATTGTTACCCCTACAAGTGGATGAGAATCACTTACAAATCTGACGTGTGTCTCGAGACACCAGGTATAAACTTCCTCAGCCAAACATTTTTAGCTAAGGAAGTGGGGGGCTTATGATATAGCTCAAATATAACTCCCAATAATTGGGGAATACCCGGCAATCTCAGTCAAACTGGGAGATCAGTGATTATCTTATTAGGGATTGTGACGTGATCCTCGAAGATCCTAACGCGATCCTAACACATCTGGCCCACGGCCCAGTCATACTAGGACTTTCCTTCTACAGCTATATAAAAGGGTCTACCCCCCAGGTATGAGAGGACTACACAATTCATGCTTTTTCAGAGTTACTATTCTGTAGCTGCGCTCTGACTTAAGCATCGGAGAGTTCTCCGCCGGGAACCCCATCCGGCGGTCACTCGTTTTCTGTCTTGCAGGTCATCGGTTCAGGCTCGGGTTCCGCAATGTACGTGGAGCATGTTTTTAGCAGCAACAGATTATATGATATAGCTAAAAATACCCCTCAATTCTACGGGTGCCACGTGGCGGTTACAGCGCATAACCTATTCCGGTTCCTTGCCGATATAACACTTACCGTACCAATCACCGGGTAGAATCCTAAAGAAGATCTGACTCTATCAGCAGAGACTGATATGGTATCATCTATGATCCTAATGAGATTCTGATTAGAGTTGACCGAAGCCCAGTTCTAATTGGACTCCTTTTGCTGCCACTATATAAGGGGGTCAAACCCCCCAGGTAAGCCTAAGCTCACACATATATACATTGTGTCTTTATTGCTTCTCAGAGTTCTACATTGTTAGCCATCTCTGACTTAAGCATCGGAACGTTCCCCCGCCGGAACCCCACCCGGCGGTCACTCCGTGTTCTCTTTTGCAGGCCTGATTTCTGGTGTGGTTCCCGATCCAGTTTTTAGCTGCAACAGATTGGCGCCATCTGTGGGACCACTACAGGGAACATGGCCAATCATTCTTCTTCTTCAAACTTTTCACAAAGTCATTCTCAGAACCATCGTGCGCGAACTAGCAGTTCTCGTCGATCAGGTCATTCTCATGACCAACGGTCGACCCCTTTGCGTCGTCGTCGCACCAGTTCTTCTGAAGATAATTACGTTAACGTAACATCTACTACTCCCGAATCAGAAACTAGACCTCGGAGAAACCAATCTCTAACGTCTACTCTGAAAAATGGTGACCTTCGACATCGCCTGAACCGTCAGCTATTCAAAACACCACATGACAACCTTACCAAGGAAATCCATGAACTGAAGGATGTTGTAAACACTCTTCAGCGAAAGCTTGACATGGCAGTGGCTCCGCAGTCCACTCACCATTCTCATCTTGACCCTAACGACCTTCGTCTTCGTCTCACCTCCAGATCAAGTTACGGCCACAAATACAGATCAACGGCCGATCCAACTTATGATCCCAGAGAAAAGAGCGGAGATCATATGACCAGTAATGGATCATGCTATTGACGGGATCCATCAGTCGAAGGCAGTACCAACTCCTCTCCCAGACGAGTCGCCAGAGCTGAAACCCTTCGAAGATCTGTCCACAGAAAGAAGACGCCTGAGTTTCGTTCCCAAGAACGAGACTCCTGGAAGATGGTGCCTAGATATCACTCTCTAGAATGATCTCTCCCAAGGGAAGAATCTCGATATCCGTTATCCAAAACCATTGAAAAAGCAAAGTTACCCCCCAACTTCCGAATGCCTCAGTGTGACCTCTACGACGGAACTGGAGATCCGGGCGAACATGTTTATCAGTTTCAAACAAACATGTTACTCCTCCAAGTTTCAGATGCTGTCATGTGCAGAGCCTTTCCTACCACTTTGAGGAAGGCTGCACATGCATGGTTCAAATCTCTGCAACCAAGATCCATCTACTCCTTCAGCCAATTATCGGATCTCTTTCAAAAACACTTTGTAAGCAGTCGCTCCCGAAGAAAGAACTCGGCGAGTCTGTTAAACATTGTGCAAGAGAAAAACGAGTCCCTGGCGTGCTTCCTCGGACGATTCAACGCAGCTACTCTGGAAATCGATAACTTGGACGAATCCGTGAAGTATACTGCCTTCCTCCGAGGCCTCCGTCCGACATCCAAGTTTGCGTTCTCTGTAAACAAAAGTCCTCCGGGTAATATGAAAGCCCTTCTCGAGAAGGCTAACAAGTATATTCAAGCTGAAGAATACCTGGAGACCCACAAAGGAAGACGCAGAGAAGGCAAAGAAGAACAAAAGAAACGATCTCGAGAAATAACTCTTCAAGGAGGGAAGTCAGCAAAACAATCTAAGCATGAGGAAAGGTGTCCGAAAAACACGTTTGCTTCTGAAAATCTAACACCCCTCAATGCTAAACCATCACAGATTCTTCATGAGATCAAAGACAATAAAGCTCTCCAGTGGCCGGACAAGATGAAATCTCCATAAAAGGAACAAAGATTTATGGTGTCACTTTCACAACGATCATGGTCACACAACTGACAATTGCGGGTCACTTAAACGAACAATTGAGGCCCTTATAAAGCGCGGCCAGTTGAGAAAGTTTGTCGCTCATAGAGAAGGAAGACAACAGACAACTCCGGACATGGAAGAAAGAGAAGACCGGGAAGAGAATGCGGGTACAATCAACACTATATCTAGGGGATTGGCCGCAGGAGGTTCTTCAGGACAGGCTCCAAAGCATACGCCAGAGAAGTGTACATAACGAGCCGACCCCTGAATAAGAAACAGAAGACAGTACCCGTAGCGGCAATCACCTTTTCCGCGAAGATTCAACGGATATAATAACTCCTCATGATGATCCATTAGTCATCACAATTAAGGTTGGGAACTTCGACATAAAGCGTGTCCTGATTGATAACGGAAGTTCCGCAGAAGTCTTATTTTACGATGCATTCAAGAAGATGAACATTCCAACGGACCGTCTCCGAAAGATGGATACACCGTTGTATGGATTCTTCAATCATCCAGTTGAGGTTGAAGGTATTATCGCACTCCCAGTTGCGATTGGCACACCTCCGACACAAGCCAACTTCATGCTTGATTTTGTGGTGGTAAAGGTCCCCTCAGCATACAACGCCATATTGGGACGACCAGCACTCAAACAACTACAGGCTGTAGTGTCAACCTATCACCTCAAGATGAAGTTCCCCACGGAACACGGGATTGGAGAGGTGAAAGGAGACCAGACTACAGCTCGTCAGTGCTATGTCACTTCGTGCCGACCAAAGAAGACAAAGAAATTGGACTCCGAGGAAATCTTGATCTGATAGAAAAGGTTCGAACTCAAGCCCATGAACGATCCGTTGTTCTAAAAACAACGCATCGCACAGTAACATCTTGCCCCGAGGCAAGACACTTCTTTTTCGGGGGGATAAGTGGCTCAAACCTTATCAAAACCCCAATCTCTTAGAAATCGTCTTTAGAAGATTTTTTCGAATAAATGGGTTGTCAAGCAATCCAATGTAAACTTTATTTTTGCTCGAGCAATAAAGTTAGTTTTCTCAGCATTGTTGTAATGTAAGCTTAGCCAAAACATTCTGCCGGAACAGAGTGATGGCCGAACACTCTGCCCGAACAGAGTGATGAACTTAGCCAAAACATTCTGTCCGAACCGAATGATGGCCGAACACTTTGCCCGAACAGAGTGGTGGACTTAGCCAACACATTCTGTCCGACCAGAATGATGGCCGAACACTCTGCCCGAACAGAGTGCTCCACTTAGCCAAAACACTCTGTCAGAATAGAGTGATGGCCGAACACTCTGCCCGAACAGAGCGATCAACTTAGCCAAAACACTCTGTCCGAACAGAGTGATGGTCGAACACTCTGCCCGAACAGAGCGATCAACTTAGCCAAAAACACTCTGTCCGAACAGAGTGATGGCCGAACACTCTGCCCGAACAGAGTGTGTAACTCTTGAGTTTTATAAAAATACAAGAGAAGGCCAAACGGATTAGCTACAGATCTAAGTCCGTGAAGAAACAAAAGTTAATGGGGGCACCGTCACTCCACCAAAGCTTTTGCTTCTTAAAAATATAGGCCGAGCGAGGGTGCTCGACTTCTTTGCCAACTCTTTAAGTGACGAATAAAGAGTTAGAGTTAAAGTAAAAATAGATAACGCTGTGTGAATGGTAGAATAAACCATAAAAAACACATAGTGAACAAAGTACCATCAATAGAACAAAAGATAGAGTACATACAATGCCCTTAAAAGGGCATCAAAATACTCAGTCTACAAAGAAATAAATAGCCTACAAGATGAAGACTAGATCTAAGGCTCGGAGGCAACGCCTGAAGGACCATCCTTTGGAGGATGAGTTCATACGTGGAAATTGAAACCAACATTCTGTCCGAGCAGAATGTTGACCGAACACTCTGCCCGAGCAGAGTGACCAAAGCTTGGACCAACATTCTGTCCGAACAGAATGTTGGCCGAACAGAATGTTGGCCGAGCACTCCGCCCAAGCAGAGAACCAACTTCATACCCTTTGTGCTCGGATGAAGCATAAAGGAACCGAAGCATCATGCCCGAACAGATTGGGAATAAACTCATTGAGCTCGGACAAGCCATGTCCGAGCAGAATGTTAGCCGAACAGAATGTTGGCCGAGCATTCCGCCCAAGCAGAGAACCAACTTCATACCCTTTGTGCTCGGATGAAGCATAAAGGAACCGAAGCATCATGCCCGAACAGATTGGGAATAAACCCGTTGAGCTCGAACAAGCCATGTCCGAGCAGAATGATCGCCGAACTCGTCGCCCGTGCAGACATCTTAACTCCATTTCTTTTGTGCTCTCAAGAGCCCGTGGGTAAAACTCTACGGAGTTTGACTAAAGAAAGTTCTCGAGTGGAGGTCAAAGGAATTTTTTATAAGTAGAGCTTCCAACTGAACTCTTTTGGAGAAAATGAGGTTTTCTATGGATAGAGCTCGGAAAACTATCCGAATAAAAAAAAAAAACCTCAATCGGATATCCGAGCAAAAAGTTATGAACTTTTCAAGTTCTCAAGTGATAGTACAAGTTTATTTTCTACTCGGATTTGACAAACATGGCCGAGCAGCCCAATGGCATTTCGTTCCTCTTCCGCGCGCGAGGTCAAGGGTTCAAATCTGCTTGGACACATGAGCAATAAGGATTCCTTTACTTTTTAAACAAGGAGTTCATTACAGATTGGGCCTCTCCACCATCAGGCCCAAATCCGCGCAGCAAGGCCGCACAGCATGTCCGAGCAGATCATGGTCTGAGCCCAACGTCCGAGCAGGAAAAAATGTTGGGGCTTCTCAGCTCGGGCCATAGTTCGAGCAGGCCATGGTCCGAGCAGGCCGGCCATGATCCGAGCAAATCATAGTCCGAGCAAAACAAAAAAAAAAAATCCGAACAGATCCACGTCCGAGCTCGATGACCGAACAGAAGAAAAAAATGAGGCCTTTTCAGCTCAGGCCCATAGTCCGAGCAGAAAAAATCCGAACAGATCCTAGTCCGAGCCCGCTTCCCGAGCAGAAATTTCCAGAAATTATAGAAAATCATTTTTGTGGCTTTTATGGTCTCAAAAAATTCGGAAGAATATCAGAAAAATTCCAGAATGCTATTCACGCAACAAGAAATAGGTATTATGGATCTTGAGCACTACTTGGTCAGCAGGCGCTCAGAAAAAAAATATTATTTGCACCTACAAAAGCGAGAAAAGTCTGTAAAAAATTGAATGTGTTTCCCGTCCGAACACTCTACCCGAGCAGAGTGACCACGGCCAAGCAGAACTCTGCCCGAGCAGAACACTCTTTGAAATTTTGAAATGTTGACAAACAGATTCAATTCTGTTTTTGGCATATTTCGCTATCACCGGTGGAAAAAGTGTGCTTCCACCCGCTTCATTAACGCTGGTAAAAGCAGGGGGCATATGATATAGCTAAAAATACCCCTTCATTCTACGGGTGACACGTGGCGGTTACAGCGCATAACCTACTCCGATTCCTTGCCGATATAGCACTTACCATACCAGTCACCGGGTAGAATCCTAAAGAAGATCTGACTCTATCAGCAGAGACTGATATGGTATCATCTAGGATCCTAATGAGATTCTGATTAGAGTTGACCGAAACCCAGTTCTAATTAGACTCCTCTTGCTACCACTATATAAAAGGGTCAAACCCTCCAGGTAAGCCTAAGCTCACACATATATACATTGTGTCTTTATTGCTTCTCAGAGTTCTACATTGTTAGCCATCTCTGACTTAAGCATCGGAGCGTTCCCCCGCCGGAACCCCACCCGGCGGTCACTCCGTGTTCTCTTTTGCAGGCCTGATTTCTGGTGTGATTCCCGATCCAGTTTTTAGCTGCAACAACAAGCAATTGCAGTGAACTCAAATTGTCTTGTATCCCACCCTCATTATCCTGGACACACCTTTATGAGTGGTGTTAGTGACAAATTGCCACTCGTTACTCCATTTCCTTGCTATTTCGGGGATATTTTCAATAGGGACTTTAGTCTCTATTAAGCTAATCAAACCTATTTTCTGGGCTTTGACTATTTTATTTATTTCATGTTGTTTTGCTGAGCCATTAAGGCCTCTGATATTCCAGCTTGCTAGCATGATGAATTAGTACCTTCCCCCTTCCTGACAACAGAGTTGCTTCCATGTGGTCTCTGTGTTGCACTCTTTGTCTTGCTTCCATTGCACTTGTTCCCAACAAGTTTACTTGAAGAATTTGCTTTAATATACAGGTTTATTATTTTATATCATGTGCGATTGATATGGGTTTAGGGGCTGTTAAGTAAGGGTGATGACTGCCGTCAATTAGTTTGGAGGCTGCCATGGCCATGCGGGGAAAAGGAAAAAGAAAAAGAAAAGGGAGAGAGGGATACTACTGTTATGCAGAAGCTGTTTACATGTGGGTTTTAGAGAGAGATAGGGACCATAAGCTGTTGGTTTAGATCTATAGAGAGAGAGAGAGAGAGAGAGAGAGGAGAGAGAGAAGGAGGTGGCAACCATGACTGCCGTAGGAGAGGAAGGTGGCTGGGCAGCCATGAGCTGCCGTAGTGGAACCTGCGTGATGTGTGTTGGTGATGGAAATGGTGTGGGCAGGTGGTGAGGTATGTATAACTATATATGTTGCATGTGAATGTGTTAAGATATGTTGTGCAGGGAGTGAATGGGTGTGTTTTGACTGTGTGTAAGGTGCATAAAAGAAATGTGTATTGTGTATATTTTGGTGGGTGTAAGAAGCAAGATAGAGAGGACAGGGAGAGATTAAACTGAAGTGGGTTATGGTTTATCAGTAGGTGTGCGGATCTTATATAGGTATGTGAGTGGATGTTTTAGTATGAGTGTGTAAATATTGGTGTTGAGCAATAACAAAGCCACTGCCGTGAGGCAGTGGCTGTGCTGTGACTTTTTGGGTGTTGAGAAGATGGTGTTTTGGAGAGGAATAATATATGAAAGATGGGTATACATATGTGGGTATAGTGTATCAAAGAGTGTGTGCTAGGGTGAAGTTATATGTGAGCAAGTGAGGGAGCAAAATGGTGAGCTTGTGCAGCCTAGCTGTGTGAGTTTGGGGAGGTTTTAGTGCTTAGAGTTTGTATGGAATTGCTGTGTATATATGCTTGAAAGTGGGATTTGCTGTGAGTGTAATTGGTATTAGTGTGAGTGTTTGTGGGGGATAATAAAGTGTGTGATTTTTTAAGAGTGAGTGAGTGTGTGAGGAAATGAAAGGGACAGCCGTATGTGTAAGCTGTGTGCGCTCTGTGTTTGTACAGGAGCTGAAAGAAGAAAAGGTAGTGATGAACAGTGCAGAGTTTATGTTGTAAAGGGGGTTCACTGTGCACGTGGCTGTTATGTATTGTACACTAGTCAAAACATGTTGAAATTTAACAGGAACAGTTTTAGTATAATACTAGAATTTATGTAAAATTTTTGTAATTTTCTGATAACGTATGTATTTGTTATATTTTCTGAAAGATCAAAATTATAAAACTCATTTGGAGCCCTTAAACCCTGAAAATGTTTTGGGAAAAATTAAAGTAATGTTTTTATAATATAAAGAAGACTCAGTATAAGTTTAGTGAATTTTAGAGTTCATTTGCTATAGTTTCGGTATCGCATTGGTTTTAGCAAAACAAATAACTAAAAAATAGTTTTAATGCCTTTTAATTTCTGATTTAAATTTATATAGTTTTTATACATATTTTCGATTTATTAAAAAAAATTTGGGACTTATTTTGCATCAGGAAGAAATTTTTGGCAATTTATGGGTTTTAGGGTATTTAAAGAAATTATTTTTAATTCGAAAATATTCAAAATTTCAGAAAATTCATATTTTGATTTTTTTTATAATGTTTTAAGCTATAAAGTGTTTATTTGTAATTTATTATGAATTTTGAAATATCGTTACGCATTAAAGGGCATACATGATTCTCGGTTAGGTTAGTCGTGTGCGAGACCGTTTTGAGTGCGCGATTTCGGAAAGAGTGGGTACACAGTGGGTAGTTGATATTAGGGTTTATAGTGTATTTTACATAAATTATGTTCTAACAAATAAATTGTCAATCTAGGTTTATTCATAAAATATTGATCGAGGTTGGTAGCATCGCTTAGCTTGGACGAGGTAAGAAATTCTATCCGAACCCCATTTTGTTATTCTGTTTTCAAATGTTTTATTATGGAATCTTTACAAAGTTCATTGAGCTCTATTTCTACGATTGATATGAAATATACTTTGGAACTGCCCATGAAACCCTAATTTGAACCTCCTAGCGATCATTTGGAACTCTTTGTTTATTCTCAATTGTTCTATTCATTCGATTATCATAAAATGTTTTGAATTATATTTATTACGGAGTACTTCTCAATGTTGACATGAGTTAGTAACTTGTTGGGAGTCATAAGGATGGTCTATATTGTTGGCGTTATAAGGATGATCTGTTGGATAGGTTTAACTAGTACCTAGATGGACTAGTCAGTGTACATAGGCATATGTAAAGCGTATTGAGCACTGCCGTGGTGATGGCTTTGCTATTGTACTGCTCATGTTCAATGTTTCCTGTTCATGTTTTATTGCACTTGAAATGTTTTGAAAATTATCCATTCATGCTTTATTATACCTGAAGTGTTTCAAATGACTATTATTTAAAAGATTGAGTTGAATACTCATCCCTATGTTTATATCATATTGCAGTGATTACATCAAAAGCAAAATCCTTCAAAAAGATGTTATTAGACTTGAATGTAAAATCGTTCGTTTTGTACGTCTTTGTCGAAATGCTGTATTTTTATTGGAAATACTTTTAAAAATTTGTTTGTCTCTATATGAAAACTGGTCCTAATTGTTTTTGTTATTTTAAGTCCTTGATCGACCTAACTGGGCTCTTGAAAGCTCACTCTCCTTTGACTTTCTTTCCGCAGGTCATAGCCAGCATTAAGTTGCCCGAATAAGGATTAGAGCCGAGCGAGCGAAAGAAAATTAATTAATCTTGGTATTGATTGTTAGAACCCCTGCGTGGGTGACTTCGATAGTTTATTCATTCAGGTTTAAATTTAGTTTCCAGATATAATTGTACACTGAGAGAAAATATTTTGATCGATGTTTAGTTGCTCTGAAAGTTTTAGTTATTATTTGGTTAAGTTTTGATGATAATATTGTTTAATGATTGATCGATCGAGTGTCTAATATTCCGAAAAATTCCGGGATGTTATAGTAGATCATGTTAAAAGTATAGTTTGGTATATTATCAGAGTAGTGCACTTGAAGCATTATAGATTAGAGATTGATTTGATAAGTGGTGTATGCATTCAATAGGAGTGGAGAAATTTAATCAAGTGAATTTCATACTAGCTAAATCATAAATATTTAGAATATCAGGTACGTTAAATTTCGAGGACGAAATTTTTATAAGTGGGGGAGAATGTAACATCCCAAACCTTGATATTACATAGCCGATTAAGTTATTTTTTAGGGATGACTTTCATACAAAGGATTTAGCGTCGATTTCATGAAAACCAATCGGCAACCTTTAGCGACAAACGATATTTTTTAAAAAAAATTGGGGGCAAATTTTTTTACTTAGCATCGATATATATTTTATTAGCAACTTTTAGCGATGATTGATGCAATGGGATTATGTAACACTTTCTAGTACGTTAATTTATCGTAAATAGATATTTGGGCCTTTTTTGTGAAAGTAAAAAGTTTTGGGTAAATCTTAAAAAGTTTCCTAAAGTCTAGGAGATTTTTGATAGTTTTCCATCCTAGGGTTTGTAACACACACACACATGTATAACTTTTGAGAGAGAGAGAGAGAGAGAGAGAGAGAGAGAGAGCAGCCGTCTTAATTTTTCTTTTTTCTTTTTTTTCTAATCCACGGTAGAGAGGGAAAGAGGGAGCAGTGTCGAAAATCTGGTGAAGAGTCCAGATTCTGGTAAATTTCTTACCCTTTTTCTTCTAGTTTATTTCATGAATTATGGGAGTGAGGGGCTGGGTGTATGGCCGTGAGAGTAAACTGCTGTGGGGGCAGTGTAGTGGGCATGTTTTAGTGTGTTTCTTGTGTACTACGATGAGTGAAAAAAGGCGTTCAAGCTGGTCACAACGATGGTGGCTCTGACCGTGTACCTATATGTGGGTGTATTTAAGGGACAAAGGGTGGCTGCGGGATGATGGCTGCCGTGAGCTTAGTATGTGGGTTATTGATACATTGGTTTTTAAGAGTGCCATAGTGATGCATGAGGGAGCTGTGAGATTTGGTTATGGCTGTGAGAGATAGGGTTTTTGCTAGGGAGAATTCTAGGGCTATTGGGAGGCTGTCGAAGGGTGTGAGTGAGAAGAGTGTTTGTGTGTGAATTAGTGCATGAAAATATGTGTTTTGTGTGAGCGAGGGGCTACAACGCAAGCATGGAAAAAAAGGCAGAACACCCATGTGTTTTGTGTGTGTTCATATGTGTGTGTTTACGGGAGAGAAAAGGACTGCCGTAAGGCAGTATATTATGGGTATTGTGTGTAGTGTTGGTGTGTCTAATACGCGCGCGTGTGTGTACAGAATATATAAATGGGTGTGTGCGCGGTATGTGCATATGTGTGTGTGTGTGTGCACAAAATATATAAATGGGTGTGTGCGCGGTATGTGCATGTGTGTGTGTGTGTGTGTTGGGGGGGGGTTTGTGTGTGTGTGTGTGAGTAGTGCGTGTAAGTGTGTGTTGGTGTAAATATGTGTGTGTGCAAAGTGGTGTGTGCTGTATGCGTGCGTTTGTGTTTGTGTTTGTTTGTGTGTGTGTGTGTGTGTGTATGTGTGTTTTTGTACGGGTGGAGGTTTGTAAACGATGTGTGCAGTAGTGTGTTTGTCTATACAAGTGTGTGTCTGAGGCTGCCATGTGTGTGTGCGTGTGTGTGAGTGCTGTGTGGGTGCGTATGGTGCGTGTAATGTGTGCTTGCGTGTGTTTTATTTTTTGACATATGTAGCTGGGTTGTGGGTCAGTAAGTGCATTGGGTAAGAGAGTGCAGAGGAGAGGAGAAGGGAAATGGGTATTTGGGTGACAGCAGGTTGCGTGGTACCCTGTGCTTACACAGGTGTACCACGGGTTTGCGTTATGTTTGGCGCGTAAGTTGCGTAGTGTACAGTGATCATTAGCACGTGAAATTTTAAAGTATAATACCTTAGGCTATACTAGAATTTTTGGCCAAAGCTTATAATTTTCTGAAATTGTATGTATTTATAATATTTTTTGTAACTTTAAATTTGTAAAATTCTTTTGGGGTTGAAGTCGACATTAAATTCTGGAAACATTCGAGTAATTTTTTTTGGTATAATTAAGTCCCAGTTTGAGTTTGATAATATTTAGAGTTGATTTTGTATCTTTACCGTATCGCATTGGTTTTAACAAAATAAATAATTTAAAAATAGTTTTAATGCTTTTTGAATTCTAATTTCAATTTCTATATTTTGTACACATATTCTAAAGCTGTTACAAAATTATGGGACTTTATTTTCAGCCATAAGCAATTATGGCTATTTATGGATTTTTGTTGCATTTAAAGAAATTATTTTGATTCAAAAATATTTAAAATTCAAAAAATTCATATTTTGACTTTTTATAATGTTTTAAGTTATAAAAGTATTTTATTAAAATTTATTATCGATTTGGGTATCGTTACGCACTAAAGAGTGTACGGAGTTTTCGGTTAGGCTGGCCATGTGCGGGACGAGCTTTGGGTTCCGTCATTATGGGTTGAGGAGTGAGCACGTTGTTGGTAGTTGATATTAGGTTTAAAATGTAGTAGTGTTGATTTCTTTCTAATAAATAAATTACCAATCTAGGTTGATTCAGAAGATTTTGATCGAGGTTGTGTAGCATCGCTAAAGTTGGATCAAGGTAAGAAGTTTCATCCGAACCATATTCATCGCTCTGATTTCAAATGTTTATTATAACAGCTTTATAAACTTTATTGAACTTAAATTTCATAATTGATATAAAAATACTTTTGGAACTGTCCATGAAACCCTAACTTAAACCTTAAAGCGATCGTTTGGAATTCTTGTTCAATCTCATATGTTTATTTATTCGATCATCATAAGACATTTTGAGTTGTACTTATTTCTTCTCAATATTGACATGAGTTAGTAAATCTGGGGAGCTATAAGGATGGTGTGTATTGTTGGCGTTATAAGGATGGTCTGTTGGTTAGGTTGAACTAGTACTTAAATAGACTAGCTAGTGTACATTGTAGGTCCCTAAATACACCTAGAGGGGGGGTGAATAGGTGTTTTACAGCTTTGAGTATAAATTAAAAATGAGATTACAAAGTAATGACAGATATAACATTAATAAATTTAACACATAGATTTATACTGGTTTGGCCCCACCAGCCTACGTCAAGTCCTCGAGCAATCCATGCAAGGGAGACCTACTCGAGCCTTTCACTAATCCAACTAGCTTCGGGTACCGTAGTACAATTTCCGAAATCCTTCCAAGGTTTCCAACAGTTTACAGATGAAAAGAGATTTACAATTTGAATACAACAAACAAGCTCCTTCTTGAGCAGATGTTACAATGAAAACTAGGTTTGAGAAAAAAAATTTCCTCTTTTTTTTTCAGTTTTTAAAAACTGAAAAAAAAGGGGCGTTTGGTAACAACTTAATTTTTCAGTTTAAAAACCAGTTTTTAAACTGAAGAGCAAAAAAAACTACAGAATCTGGTTTTTTTTTTTCACTTTTGGTTATTTTTTCTTAGACCACCACCGCCACCCTCCCACCTCCGGCAGCCACCTCAGGCGACCACCGCCGGCCGCCGGAGATTGCCGGCAGCCACCTCCGGCCGCCGGCGACCACCTCCGGCCGCCGGTGACCACCGCCGGAGACTGCCGGCTGCCACCTCCGGCCGCCGGCGACCGCCGCCGGAGACTGCCGGCGGCCACCTTCGGCCGCCGGAGACTGCCGGCGACCACCGCCGGCGACTGCCGGCAGCCACCTCCGGCCACCACCACCACCACCGGCCACCACCGCTACACCCCACCACCGCCATCGCAAACCACCAAAACAAAAAAAGTCAAAATAAAAAGGGTTACCAAACACCAAAAAAAAAAAAGAGGAGTTATCAAACACCCACTTGTTTTTATAAAAAAAAAAAATTAAGCTGCTCTTTAAAAAACTGCTCTTTAAAAACTGAAAACCAAAAAAAAAATTTTGTCAAACGAACCCAAGACTAAGCCTTCTTAGGTGGGAGGATCTATATTCTTTCAAGAAACCAAACCAAGAAGCTTATAATAAACTATCTCAAGGATGAACTCACTCAATAGAGAATAGATGAGAATTAGAGAACAAGATGAGAGAGTATTTTGAGATGACTTAGAGAGAGTATTGAAAAAGATTTTTCGAGGAGAGAATTAAATGCTCTCAAGGATCCTTTTTTATACAAGTAACGGAAGTGAACCGTTAGGAAGGGAAAGCCCAAAAGAAAAGGATTCGACTAAAATAAGAGATTGAGTCGACTAAAAGTTTTGATTCGACTAAAATATTTTAGCTTCGACTAAAACATTTGGCTTCGACTAAAAGTTTTGGCTTCGACTAAAACATTTGATTTCGACTAAAAGTTTTGGCTTCGACTGAAACATTTAGCTTCGACTAAAAGTTTTGACTTCGACTCAAACATTTTGGCTTTGACTTTGACTGAAACATTTTGGCTTCGACTAAAAGTTTTGGCTTCGACTGAAACATTTAGCTTCGACTAAAAGTTTTGACTTCGACTAAAACATTTTGGTTTCGACTAAAAGTTTTGGCTTCGACTGAAACATTTTGGCTTCAACTAAAAGTTTTGGTTCTTTACTAGAATTTCTGTCAGATCTTTTAAGAAAGACTTAGAAATTCTAACTAGGAAAAAATAGACTTCAAGTTCTTGCATCTTCAATGTAGTCCAAGTCTATAAAGCCCAAGTCCGAGTCCAAGTCCAAGTTCAAGCTTTGTCCATGTCAAGATCTTGTCTTTGTTTGATTAAGATAAATCTTGAAATGTTTATCTTAATAATGTTGTCAGATTAATGTTAGAGAAGATAAGTCTGGAATCATCAAAATCAACAAGTCAACAATCTCCCCCTTTTTTATGATGACAATATTTGTTCTAACATTATAAAGACATACTCCCCCTTAATCAGTTAACATTCACACAAGGAGATAACTAAAAGAGCATCTTTTAATATTCAACAAAATAATTAATAAAGATGCATACAAAGAATGATCAATTAGTACTCGTTCTCCCCCTTTGTCAAATCACCGAGAGGGGCAGCCAGTGCAACAAGCAAATGAATAAATAATAACAAAAATCTAAGGCCGACGGCGACGAGTACCTTGGGCAGATGAGGGATCAGCGGGCGGCAGAGCAGATCGACGAGCACCTTGCGCAGAAGAGGAAGGATCAGCAGGCAGCATAGTGGTTGTGGGGACTTCAACGACTTCGATGACACGAGGAGAGCACGGCGACAGAGGGTTGTATGGGAGATGCGGGTTAAAGAACCAGTCTTCCCCTTTGGTGCCAATGTGTCGAGAATAAAAGATATCCGGACGAGTCACCCTAAAGCCATGGTCCTGATCGAAGATCTGATGGGCCAGATAGCGGTTTTGTTCGGTCAGAATGCTTGTGGTGAGATAGGCCTGGCGACGATGAGCCTGAAGAGCAGCGTCCTGTTGGCGATGAAGATCATGTTGCATCCGAGTCAAACTTTCCAGGAGTGGAGTATGATTTAGAGGGAGAGAGGAAAGGTTAGCGGTAAGGTCATTGAGAAGGTTATGAAAGTCGATTTGGTTCGAGAGAAGCTGGGTGGAGGAGTGTTGACCCGACTTCTGAAGGGCAGCAAGCTCATGAAGGAGAACAGCGTGGTTAGTTGCAACAGAAGCAATAAGGGTGGTTTGTGATTCAAGTATTAACTGAATCGAAGTAGAGAGACGAGAAAAAAGTTTCAGAGAGGTCGGAGTTGTCGGAAGAGATGAACTCATCAAAATTAAGATTTGAGAAGTCGTTAAGCGGACTGCTGAAGAAAGGATCAGAAGAGTGAGGAGGGGTTGGTAGAGGTGGGACCGGGGGAGGAAGGATCAGAAGGAGGGAAGGGGATAGAGCTAGATGGGTCAGTAGGTGCAGGGGGTATGAACTGAGTAGAAGGAGGTGGTGGTGGTGAAATAGACTGGGAAGGAGCAGAAGGTGCGGCTGAGGGAATTGCAGGAGCAAAGGAGGGAACATGAGTAAAAGCAGGAGCGGGGGCTGGAACAGACTGGGTGTGGGAAGGGTTGGTAACAGTGATGCACTCAAGAAGGACAGTGTCAGAGGTGAGATCAGAGCGAATGGTGAAACCGACACGACAAAGAGAAATTTCGTCAAGAATATGGTGACTCGGAAGAGAGATACATTCCGAGTTAAAGGTAGGCAGAGGGACATGAAAATATTCAAAAAC
>JAVXUO010002653.1:0-172473 GCA_033065855.1 Escallonia rubra | reverse complement strand
CCATCTCTGGGCAACATGGAGTAATTATGGGATGTACAAGGGCTAATTAGGGCTAACTGGGTTATTAGGGTTAATTACGATTATTAATTATAGCTGATTAGGGTTGATTAGGACTAATTAGGGTTATTTAGTCCTAATTAGGGTTTAATTGTGCCGAGTAGTGATGATTAGTCCTAATTAGGCTAATTGGCGTAATTGGGTTATGTTAGGGCTAATTAATGTTAATGAGGGATAGTTTCTATTAATTATAGCTGACTAGGGTTGATTAGGACTAATGAGAGTTATTTAGTCCTAATTAGGGTTTAATTGTGCCGAGTAGCTGATGATTAGTCCTAATTAGGGCTAATTAGGCTTAATTGGGTTATGTTAGGGCTAATTAATGTTAATGAGGGCTAGTTTCGGATAATTATAGCTAATTAGGGTTGATTATGACTAATTAGGGTTTAATTGTGCCGAGTAGTGATGATTAGTCCTAATTAGGGCTAATTAGGCTTAATTGGGTTATGTTAGGGCTAATTAATGTTAATGAGGGATAGTTTCGGATAATTATAGCTGACTAGGGTTGATTAGGACTAATTAGAGTTATTTAGTCCTAATTAGGGTTTAATTGTGCCGAGTAGTGCTGATTAGTCCTAATTAGGGCTAATTAGGCTTAATTGGGTTATGTTAGGGCTAATTAATGTTAATGAGGGCTAGTTTCGGATAATTATAGCTAATTAGGGTTTAATTGTGCCGAGTAGTGATGATTAGTCCTAATTAGGGCTAATTAGGCTTAATTGGGTTATGTTAGAGCTAATTAATGTTAATGAGGGCTAGTTTCGAATAATTATAGCTAATTAGGGTTGATTAGGACTAATTAGGGTTATTTAGTCCTAATTAGGGTTTTGATGGTGCCGAGTAGTGTTGATTAGTCCTAACTAGCGCTAATTAGGCGTAATTGGGTTATGTTAGTGCAAATTATGACTAATTAGGCTAACTACAATCAATATGCGCATAATTGGGTTCATTTGGGCTAATTTGGGGTAATTACAGCTAATTTGAATTTCATCAGGTTCTTAGGGTTAATTAAAACTAATTAGGCTCGTTAGAGCTAATTAGGGTTAATTGATTTACTAAAATATTGTTAATCAGGACTAATTAGGGCTAATTATAGCCAGCACTGGAGCCACGATTAGATTCCAGGGGGTGCATGCTAAAAATGTCGCATTAACCTAACTAACCTAAATTTAATGCACATTCAACAACCTCAATTCTGACACCTCATATAGGGTGTCGATATGGTGTCTGATACGTGTCTGACACCTCCGGACACGTGTCCGACACATACCGACGCGTGTCCGACGCCTCTGGACACGTGTTCGACGGCGTCGGACACGTGTCCGACGCCCACCGACACGCACCTCCAGACACATCGGCATACGTTAATTTGTTTTTTAAATGCTGGACACCGTCGATCAAACGTGGTGTCCGTGTCTGCGCTAACTAACATGTATCTCAATCCAATTGGGTCTCATCCTCCGTCAACAACCTCAATTCCGACACCTCATATAGGGTGTCGATATGGTGTCCGATACGTGTCTGACACCTCCGGACACGTGTCCGACACATACTGACACGTGTCCGACACATACCGACACGTGTCCGACGCCTTTGGACACGTGTCCGACGCCCACTGACACGCACCTCCAGACACATCGGCATACGTTAATTTGTTTTTTAAATGTCGGACACCGTCGATCAGACGTGGTGTCCGTGTCTGCGCTAACTAACAGGTATCTCAATCCAATTGGGTCCCATCCTCCGTCAACAATCTCAATTCTCAATTCTCAAATGCTCAATGCAATAAAAATTAACAAAAATCACACATTCAATCCAATTGGGTCCCATCCTCCGTCAATAATCTCAATATCTCAAATGCTCAATGCACAATTAACAATCTAAAATCATCAATTAACAACCTAAAATCATCAATTAATAATCGCAATTACTTCAAATGCACAGCTAATAACCTAAAATCATCGATCAATAATCACAATTCTAAAACGCACAATTAACAACCTAAAATTATCAAACAAATGATCAATGTTCAAATGGGAAAAAAATGTTCAAAATTCACATATCCGATGTGCTTGAATTATTTCAATTTAGGGTTCGATTGTATTAGGGCATTCAATTTAGGGTTCAATTAGTTTCATTTAGGGTTCGGTTCGATTAGGGCATTCAATTTAGGGTTCAATTACTTCAATTTAGGGTTCAATTAGGGGGTTCTATTGATTCAATTTAGGGTTCAGTTGATTTGAGGCATTAAATTTAGGGTTCAATTAGTTCAATTTAGGATTCGGTTGGATTAGGGCATTCAATTTAGGGTTCAATTAGGGTTCGGTTAGATTGGGGCAATCAATTTAGGGTTTAATTAGGGGTTCAATTAGTTTAATTTAGGATTTGATTCAATTAGGGCATTCAATTTAAGGTTCAATTACTTTAATTTAGGGTTCAATTAGGGGCTCTATTGATTCAATTTAGGGTTCGGTTGATTCAATTTAGGGTTCAATTAGTTCAATTTAGGGTTCGGTTGGATTAGGGCATTCAATTTAGGGTTCAATTAGGGTTCGGTTAGATTGGGGCAATCAATTTAGGGTTTAATTAGGGGTTCAATTAGTTTAATTTAGGGTTCGATTCAATTAGGGCATTCAATTTAGGGTTCAATTAGTTCAATTTAGGGTTCAATTAGGGGGTTCTATTGATTCAATTTAGGGTTCGGTTGATTTGAGGCATTCAATTTAGGGTTCAATTAGGGTTTGGTTAGATTGGGGCAATCAATTTAGGGTTTAATTAGGGGTTCAATTAGTTTAATTTAGGGTTCGATTCAATTAGGGCATTCAATTTAGGGTTCAATTAGGGGGCTCTATTGATTCAATTTAGGGTTCGGTTGATTTGAGGCATTCAATTTAGGGTTCAATTAGGGTTCGGTTAGGTTGTGGCAATCAATTTAGGGTTTAATGAGGGGTTCAATTAGTTTAATTTAGGGTTCGATTCAATTAGGGCATTCAATTTAGGGTTCAATTACTTCAATTTAGGGTTCAATTAGGGGGTTCTATTGATTCAATTTAGGGTTCGGTTGATTTGAGGCATTCAATTTAGGGTTCAATTAGGGTTCGGTTAGATTGGGGCAATCAATTTAGGATTTAATTAGGGGTTCAATTAGTTTAATTTAGGGTTTGATTCAATTAGGGCATTCAATTTAGGGTTCAATTACTTCAATTTAGGGTTCAATTAGGGGGCTCTATTGATTCAATTTAGGGTTCGCTTGATTTTGGGGCATTAAATTTGGGGTTCAATTAGTTCAACTTAGGGTTCGTCTGGATTAGGGTATTCCATTTAGGGTTCAATTAGGGTTCGATTAGATTGGGGCAATCAATTTAGGGTTTAATTAGTTTAATTTAGGGTTCGATTCAATTGGGGTTTAGGGTTTAGGGTTTAGGGTTTAGGGTTTGCGTCATCTTTATTTTAATGTCCCTTGCCCAGTTCCGTCCCGTCCCATCCCATCTAGATCCAACGCCACTTAACCCGATCTTGTCTATGGCTTCCTGCCACCAAAGTAGTCGCATAAGGCCTATTTTCGGATCAGAAGCAACATCCATTGCTTTCGCCGTTTCAATATTGAAAGTGCGGAGAGCAAATCCACCCCTCCTCATGTTTGTAGGAAGTTCAAGAAGGCAAAGGTAGTGATGATAGTCGTAATTTCAGAAACTAGATATTTGGACAAATGCCGTGTTCTATGAGCATCAAATTAGCCCTAAATTACCACCCCCGCTTAGCCACGCCTAGCAATTGAAACGCTTCCTCTTCCCGTTTCGAGAAAGGGACTAGGGAGGGCGCCCGCAAACAGCGGCTCAATGCATCCACTTCCATAAAGACGTTATTTCATCCTCGTCACTGACCAATTACTACAAGGAATATCACCACGTTATTAACTCACGCTGAGTTCGCGCGTAAAACATCACCAGCGAAGGAGTTAAGAGGATGTTTTTTCTAATGTTTGATGACATTAACAGAATAAAAGACGGAACATGTATAACCACAAATCAAAATCAGATTCTCGTCCAGGATCACTTTTTTGTGTGTGTGTGTTGGGGGGGGGGGGGGGGGGGGGGTCAGAAGCGGAGCTAGCATGGAGCACAGGTGGGCATGTGCCCCTCTCCTTGAAGCTCCATGAAGGCTAACAGGAAGAATTTTGTGAACAAATGCATTGCGTTGTTCAATTATGCAAATTAAGCACTTCAATATTCAGCAATTAATTTTTAGATTTTCGCAGGCTTTACCTTAACAAGGCAAGGCAAGCAGCAAAGAGCTTAATTAATTCACAAGGTGAAAGAAAAAATTCACAAGCTTATACATGATACAACCAACCTTATACGAAATTCAGAAAGGAAAAAGAAGACATGATTCAACCAAGCTTATACGAAATTCACAAGCTTATACATGATACAACCAAGCTTATATGAAATTCAGAAAGGAAAAAGAAAAAAGAAAGGAAGCTGACTTGAATGAAGAACAAAAATAATTAGGTTTAGTGCACTTACCTTATGATAAACAAGACAGCTATTAGACGGCGGCAGTGGGGGCGACGGCGTTGGTGGCGCGGCGGTGGTGGAGAGCTCTTCAAGCGGCGGTAGTGGCGGGGTCACCGTGGAGGGGGATCGCTGGAGCTGAGAACAACCGTGGGTGATTTTCAGATAGAGAAACAGGGAGAGTGAAAGACGCAGATCGGGGTCTTTTAATCGAGGACTTTTAGCGACGGAATTACCCGTCGCTAAAAGTCCGTCGATGAATGACGAACTTTACCGACGGAATTTTTAGCGACAGTACAATTCCGTCGCTTAAACAATTTTATAAAACCCTCAAAATTACTAATTCTGTAAAAAAAAAGTTTTAGCGACGGCATTTCCGTAACTAAAAGACCGTTGCAAAAAAGTTGTCGGCAAAACCTTTTGTCGACGGTTCATTTCGTCGGTAATAATATTTAACGACGGACTTTTACCGACGGACTGTTCCGTCGATAAAAAGCACCGATGAAATAGCTTCCGTCGGTAAAAATTCGTCGCTAAAAACGTATTTTCTTGTAGTGTATTGGTGGTTTTAGGTAAGCCGCGGTGATGATGATTGGTGATGGTGGTGCGGTGGTGGTAGTTATAGTCTTGGCGTTGGTGGGTGATGTTGGCTTCGACAGTCCTGTGATGAGACTGACACGTTTTGGTGATTGTCGGTTTATGTGTGATTTGTGTCTCTGTGTGTTTTTTGGGAACTGTTGGGGCTTGGGTAAGGGGCGGGCTGGGTAGGGTGGGTGGATTGGGTGATGGGTGAGGGGGGCGGATGGGTCTGTGAAGAAGAGGAAGTGTAAAATTGAAAAAAAGAGGAAAATAATTAAACTTGTCCGGACAAATTGGCTTGGACGGTTTTGCTAGATTGTTAAGAATTTAGACGGAAATCCTTATTTATTGTAAATTTGAAACCACAAACCCTTTTGTGTAAAAAATAAATACTTAGACCATCAGGCGAGATTTCGGGTACTAACGTGTATTTAACCCTTTAAAAAACAAAAAAATGACCAACACCCCCCCAGAATATTGACTTTAATATCATTGGCTGCAGTGCAAATTAGTTCGACTCTATAACATTAACTGATCTTGATCCTCGGTCTTCAGCCAATAGTTGCTATAAATTGTTTGCATATACTTCTAGTTGTAGAATTAGAGCTCGCAAATTTGAGCAAACTTGCATTGATTAGAACGACAAATGGCCGGTGCTGCTATTTCTTTCCTCATTATTAATGTTGGCCAACTGCTCATACAAGAAAGAAGTAAACTTGTTAGAGTGCAGGGTCAGGTCAAATCACTTCATGATGAACTGAACTTGATCAAGGAGTTCCTCGACGACTCTGAAGGAAATCCAGATAAGGTCAAGGAGTTAATGAGCCTGATCCAAGCTGTAGCTTATCATGTGGAGGATGTTATCGACACCTATGTCGTTAACATGGCCAAGCATGAGAGGATGAACGCTGGATAGGTTTTGGCGTAGAGGCAATCACTCGCGTGATGCTAAGGGGTGTTGCAACAGATATAGAGGGCATCAACAATGACATTAGAAGAATTTATGAAAACAAGGATACGTATGGGATTGCAAAAGGGACACTAGTGAACTCGAAAATAGGAGAAGCTCATTGTCCAGACATAGAAGAAACATTGAGGAAGATGAGGTGGTTGGTTTCACGCATGACACTGAGAAGGTGATGGAGCTGCTAAGACAAGATGGTAGATAGCGCGACATGGTTTCGATAATTGGGATGGGCGGTTTGGGCAAGACCACCCTAGCAAAAAATATTTACAACCATAGTTCCATGAGGAAGCGGTTTCAATGTTTTCACTTGGGTGAGCGTATCTAAAGAGTTTCGTAACAGAGAGTTGTTGCTGGGCATTCTGCAGTGTGTGACGCTGGTTACAGAGGAACTACACCAGTTGAGCGAATGGTAGAGTTATTAGATATGTGGATTCAAACTACGCTGGAGATTTGATATAAAGAGATCTTTGACAGGTTATGTCTTCACTTTTTCAAGCTGTGTGATCAGTTAGAAGGCTACTCTACAAACTATTGTTGCCTTGTCTACTATAGAAGCTGAGTACATAGCAGCGACCAAAGCAGTGACGGAAGCTATTTGGTTGAAGGGATTGGTTAGTGATTTGGGTTTGAAGCAGGAGTCTAGCACTGTTTACTACGACAGCCAAAGTGCCATACATCTGACAAAAAATCAGATGTTCCATGAGCGGACCAAGCACATTGATGTTAGGTTTCATTTTATTCGGGATATGGTTTCTCAGGGTACTATTATGGTAAAAAAGATTTTCACAGATGAAAATCTAGCGAACATGATGACGAAGCATATTCCAGAGATCAAGTTCAAGCATTGCTTAGATTTGATCGGTATCAGCAGTATTTGAGATACAGCCCTAGGGGACATGTGTGGTAGCAGCATACGATATTTTCAGATTGTTTGTCGCTTGTTTTATCCAAGCCAAGGTGGAGATTTGTGATAATGTGTCTTGGATAAAAAATTTGGAATGTGTGGGTGTTCCACATCGGTTATTCAGAGAAGGTTGCAACTTGGCTCTAAGTATATCAGTGGTCTTGTCCCACATTGGTTATTTGTTGAGAGAGACCAAGATCTGTAATCTCCATAGTCAGACATAGCAAAATTGATGCTACCACCATGGAGTAGGCTTTTGTCGAACCACGTAAATCTTGTGTCTTGTGTGCCTCTATTTTCTATTATTGTTTTTTATTCTCTTCTTCATTGCTTGGTGCAAAATCTAGTATATTTTTTACAGTTTGATCCAGGTGGTCCGTAGGAGGACAGACGAAGGAGTCGAAGTTTGCTGTATTCACGATCTTTTGCGAGACCTTTGCATTTCTGAGGGTCGACCTGGAAGTTTCTTGAAGCCCACCAAATGGAGGTTGGTACCACCTCATTTTTATCCACTACTACCATGTTCCCAAGACTTTCTATCCATTGTAACGCCTCCACGTGTATTCCTTCTGTTTCCTTTGGCCTGACTTATCACTAGTTCGGAGTCTGTTATGCTTTGGTAGCTCTCCGGGAGACCGTTTAAGCGTGGAGACTTTCAAATTACTTTAGAAATGCTTTCGGTTGCTAAGGGTATTCGACCTTGGTATGATGATCATTCACAACGTGTCCCCTTGTGTTGGAAAATTAATCTTATTAAGATACTCACGGATGAGCGCTCCTTACCTGAGAGAGATTCCATCATTTATAACGGAACTTTCCAACCTACAAACACTTGATTTTGAGAGAATCACCCATAAGATCTCTTACCAATAATTTTTGGAAGATGCAACAACTGAGGCATATTTTCTTGAGTCAATGTGGGACAGTGTTGCGAGGTCAAAGTACGGCAATGTCAAACATCCAAATGTTTTTCTTTTGTACATGGTAGTGTCGCTAGCTTTTCTCCCTCGTGAGGCATTACCATGTTCCCAAACGTAAAAAAGCTTGCAGTATATGGAGGTAACCTTTATGGTTTTAATAAGTTTGAACGCCTTCGCACTTTGAAGATTGTGGGAGACATTTACCAGATAATACATGCAAAAGATTTCCCAAGATGATTGACTAAGCTAACCATGAGTACTGCCAAAGTAAGTCAAGGTTCAGCAGACACGTTGGGACGTCTTCCAGACCTCCTGGTACTCTAATTTGAGGGTTCTTGGGATAAATTTAATGGTGATCTAGTATTTGAGGAATGAAGTTTCTTACAGCTCCAAGTCCTCCATTTCGTGGAACTAGGTCTCGAGGCATGGGGTATGAGGAGTGGAGCATTGGATAGCCTGCAATACCTACTCTTCCATAGATGTCGTTGGTTGACCAGTATTCCAGATATACTGAAGCATGTAACTACCTTGCGCCATGTAAAGACCGTGAGGTGCTTACGCACGTTGGAAGAGGATATGTCTCGCAAATTGGGGAAGGACGTTCAACTCGACTTCATAACTACTCATTTCCATCCTCAATTTCATCGTTTTACGACATGTTTTGTTTCCTTTTCATTCTTTCATCATTGTACTTTTCCCTGGAAAATGTTTGAAATACAGGAGAGTTTATACTAAGGATTACGCTTGGCAACAAGAAGATTACGACCAGAACTGCGATTTTATATGTAACTAGCCCTGTAACCTGAGTAAAGCTCGGGCCAGTTTATAAAATACAATATATTATAAAGTTTAAAAAAATGTATTAATGCATACCACATATCGTGAGACAAATAACTTATTTAATTATAAATAATAACCTTAATACCTAAATTAATCATGACTAACTTATTAAATAAAGTATCAAAAAGTGAATTCACTTGCATTACTCCTAACTTTCGATTATTAAATAGCATCGTTTAATTGATTACTATCCATGCAGTTATTATGAGATGTTTGCATATACATGTATGTTTACCTATAATTTCTTTATATTGTAAGCTGAAAGGCAAACAATAGATAGTAGATATAGTGGAATCGCTACTTCAAATGAATATTCACTTAGCAGCTAGAGTAATAGAATACGATTGTACTTGTAATTAAAAATAGTGACACTATCACGTATCCCTATTGAATTATAATTGTTATATATGAATTTACTATTAGAGGAATTTTAAGCTGTTACATATGTTCTTGAGATTATTATGACGATTGAGTATAAATTGAAAAGAAATAAAGTTGCAAATTTAACAAGACTTACATATACACCTTATCACTTTCAAATAAATTATCACTTTTTGCAAATAAATAAATAAATTTTAGCAGAAAGATCACATAGTGTTCGATATTTTCATATGTATGGTTTAATTTAATTCTTAGAAGATGCTAGTATTGAGAAAATTCAATTGATGAAGATGTTGTGTGTCACGCCCCCGACCCGGAGGCGGATCTTCATATACTATTTCAAAATATTTCTGCTTACGAGAAATATAATACCCAAAGTACAAAAAATATGACCTCAAAGAGGTAATTAGAGCTCCAAATCATATCTGAAATAAAAGACATTCAAGTTCCTCATCAACATCTAATAATTGCAGTGGAAATTTGATAACAATAATTATTCCCCAACCATTGGGGTACCAAAAGTCACTAAATCAAAAACTATTACATGGTTCTTATATCAAAGCTACTAAGAAAGTTATCAATTAAAGTTCACTCCAAGCTTAAGCATAATGCTATTAACTCCTCTAAATCGTCTCAGCTTAATTACCTGAAATGAAGAGAGAAAGGAGGGGGGGGGGGGGGGTGAGCACAAGGCCCAGTAAAGATCACACGCACACACCCACAAAGTACAACGCAGATATCCAATAATACATAGCTGAGTCCAAACAAAGCATATGAAAACGAAAGTGCAAAGACGATTGGAAATCTTAGCACGACAAATAATCTCACTTTGGGATATTCAACCCGTCAACGATCAAATCAAAGTCAAAGTCAAATAACACGTTCGAATAATTGAACTAATAATCAAATACGATACAATCATGTGATACGTGACTGTAAAGCACGTTAATTTAAGCACGCGAAAGTTCTAAATTCAAAGTTTGCATACCGGTAGCAATAGTCATGTCATGTCATCACGTTAACCTAAGCACATGAATGTTCTAAATATCAGTTCAATTCAAAAGGGTTCAATATACATCAAAATATCTCAAAGGTCAGAAGTCACAAAGTATCAAAACTTTGAATTTTAAAAAGAATGACTAAACAATTTCCGAAATTATCCAATTTTAGACTCAAATTGAAGAGAACGGAGAGACGAAATCAACGAAAGTAGAGTCGTTTAAATATGAGTTCGTATGACCGAGAAATTGTGAAATAACAAAATTTTGGCAAAAAGACCTTTAACAAAAGAAAGTGTACCATTAGCAATGTTACATGTGGCACATGCACAATGCTCACACGGCCAAAGATGGCCGAATATGGGCTGTCCTTTGCCCTTGAAAGGACGACTGTCAACCAGGAGAAAAAGAAGCCGGTTGCTTTACAGGCAACCGTAGTGAAGTGACAAACGAAACAAAAACAATTACTGTAATTAGGGGTGAGCATTTAAACCGTTCAAACCAATCCAACTGGTCAAACCGAACCGACAGATCACAAAATGATTTAAAGAAACAATTGGTTTGGTTTTTTTTTACCAAACCGATGTTCGATTCGGTTGGTTCGATTTGGTTTTTTCGAAACCGTTCTAAACCGAACCGAACCGAACCTATATCTATCTAACTAAAAATTTACAAATCCTCATCTACTCCTAGTCATTATTTAACCCTTATTATACTTATCATCTAACCACCACATATATGTGTAAACTCTACCTAATTTCAATAGTTAGGCTCTAAAAAACTAGTTATTATATGTATAAATAATTAATATTTAGGCCTAAAAAAAATCAAAAATTAATTACTAACCCAAACCGGTCAATCCGTCCAAACCAATCCGTTTGATCCGTTCAAACCGTTGAAACCGAACCGCTGAAACCAAACCGTTCAACTACGGTTTGGTTTTTTTTCTTCCAAACCGATGGTGGTCGGTTCGGTTTGGTATTCAGCCTTCAAGCTGAACCAACCGAACCGTGCTCACTCCTAACCGTAATCATGATACGATCCACGGGACGGTAAATTTAGAGTAATTTTTATTCATGATATAATTATCATAAATACGATGTAGAAAATCATCACAAGAAGGAGTATTATGAGTATAACTCTTACATTAATTCACGCTACAAGATTCGTAAGGTTGCGTAACCTTCCGAAAGTATCAAACCTAATTGATAAAATCAACCACTAAGATTAAAATCTTCAAATCATTTATATTTTGATTAAGGTTTAGGATCGATCACTTACTAATTGTGAATAGAAGGTTGAAATCCTCCGGCCCTAATTTTCTCTTTCTTATCCTCTCTCTGAAAGACCCAAACTCAATTTAATGACACAACTCACTCAGTTTTTTTTATTTTTCTAAACTTGGTAAATTACTTAAAAGACCCCTAAAGATATGTCATTATTTATTCAAAAGTATTCCAAAATATTATTAAAGCTACACAAGTGGCCCCAAAAATTAAAATAATTAACTATATTTTATTTGGGGTCTTACATTGTGTCCTTGTTTGGTGTGTTAAAATTATTTTTCACATCTTATATGACCATTATTTATAACCAAGTTATAGTTTATATATCCTATATGCATTTAATGATATTTTCTCATGAATTACACTTCTTTTATCAAAACATAATATAACCTTTATATACCAAAACATGCGAGGTTATACCTATAACTATAATAAGCTTGTAAAGGATTACATTAGGCTAATTTTATAGGGCGAGCGTTAATCAACCATTTGATATTAAATTCGCACAATAATAAGCACTTAGAATTGTTATCAATACCATTATAATCATAATTACATTTTAATGCTTATAACTTGTCTAAGATTTACCGATTAGTCTTATTTTTCACCAAAATTTAATTAAGTGTAAATGAGAAAAGTACGTTAATTGATTGTAAGGGCCGTATGTAAAAATGAACTGGTTAATCATTAATTTGTAAAATTACATGGATATATTTTTGCATCTTAAAGGTTTTAAATGTCCTCACATATAGTAATTAAGAATTATTGATTTAAATGTACATTTTTTCTAATACATATGTGATTTCTTTTCAAAGTCTCATGCATGCGATATAACCACTCTGTTGATCTTGCGGTCTTACCAAAGCAAAAAAAATATCCTATAATTTGTTATTGATCTTATATTTTACATAGATAATATTTGCAATGACTATGTTATGCGTAAATATATATACATTAATTAAATTATAATAAACTTAAATTAACCGTAACATAAGTTTTTTCTTCTAAATCTCATATGTTACTTTTGTTTTCTGGATACATGATTTTTTTTATCTTCGTATGAGAGTTAATTTTAAGGACATGATAGTCAAAATTAAAGCCATATCAATTAGTATATGTAGAGTTTTAGAATTAGTTTTCAAATTGTATAAGACTTCCTAATATAACCCTCATATAGTTCCCACAGAATTAAATAAACTTAAAAAAAAAGGATCACATCTAAAATAATATTTACATACCTTTAGACACACAAACATGTTTAGTATACAACCTTTAATCAGTTTCAACTATCAGATTTATGAGTAAGCATTATAATTATTGCAACTTTAATTAAGGAACATTATACAGTTCTTTGTTTGCCGTGTGCTCCCGCCCAAAAAATACCGTCAAGTTTTTTTATTTTATTTTGTCAAAAGAATTCTAAAAGCTATATATTATATTGATATATCTTTACAATGATTACAGTAAGTGTATACTAAAATAATATAAATATGAATTAATTGTCACATTATTTTTATTGTTTTAATCTTAATTGTAACATCATTAATTTTCTCTTCGAAATCTAATATTTGATTTATTTTTTAGATATATAAATTTTACATTCTATTAGAGAGTATTTTAAGGATACAAAAGTAAAAATTAAGTCATAATAAGTTAGTTCATTAATTAGTAAGAATTTTAGAATTATTTTTTCAATTATATAAAGCTTATTAATATGGAAATTAACTTATCAAGAAATAATGACCCCATCAAAGATAATATTTGAGACCTTTAGAGACACTTATAATCTTTATAATTTTATTTCACATTAAAAATATAATGTGATTACATACCATATTTTTTGCATCTTAAAGGTTCTAAATGTTGTCAAATATAGTAATTAAGGATTACTTTATTTAATTGCACATTTTTTTTTATTCTAGTACATATGTGATTTCTTTTCAAAATATGATATATGCCTATATAGTCACTTTCTTGATCGTGCGGTCTTATCAAAGTAACAAATTGTCTAATAGTTTGATTGTTGAATTTATGTAGTGTATAGATAATTCTTTGCGATGATTATGTTACGTGTAAATACATATATATTTATTGAATTATAATAAATTTAATTAATCGTAACATAATCTTTTTCTTTTAAATCTTAAATGGTAGTTTTATTTTCTAGATACATGATTTTTTATCTTCATATGAAAGAGTTAGTTCTAAGAATAAGATAGTCAAAATCAAATTCTAAAAAAATAGTACATTTAGAGTTTTTGGGTTAGTTTTAGGAGAACAAAAGGATCAACCAGCAATGTACCAACTCCAAATGCTCCCACTCATGCTACACCGCTGGCTGTATAGGAGGACTTGTGGCACAATGATTTTCAATACTTTATGTAATGCTTCTTAATATAGCCCTCATATAAATCCTGCAAAATAATTTAACTGAAAAATAGGAATCACATCCAAAATAATATTTGCTTACCTTTAGATACAGTGACATGTTTAATATATAGTTTTAAGTCCTTTTCGACTATTAGATTTACGAATAAGCTTTATCAACGTTGCAAATTTAATTAATAATAATGATATAGTCATTTGTTGGTTGTATGACCTCACTAAAAAATAATGTCAATCTTTTATTTTATCAAAAGGATTCTAAAAGCTATATATTATATTGCTAAATCTTTACATAAAAAACTATAATGTAACATCATTTTTTTCTTCCCAAATAAATCTAATATGTTATTTTCGTTTCTTAGATGTATGAATTTTTATATTGATTTCAAAGAGTGATTTTAAGAATACAATAGTTAAAATTAAGTCATAATAAGTTAGTTCATTAATTAGTTAGAGTTTCAGGAATGTTTAGAATTAGTTTTTCAATTATATAAGATTTACTGACATGGAGATTAACTTATTAAGGGACAGTGACCCAATCCAAGATAATATTTGACATCTTTAGAGACATTTATGAGATTTGCAATTCTATCTCACATTGGATATATAATGCGATGATGTGTCAAGTAAAGAAGTTATCACTGTGATGATGTGTCATGCAAAGAAACTATCGCTTCGTTTATTATATATTATATATAGATATAGATTGGCTTATATTTACGGGTTAACATAAACCTCGCTCACCCCTTATTTCAATAGGACTTTCTCATTTTTTTGGTAATGTCGAAAATTGGTGTTATTGTGCTACGATTATTGTGACGGTGCGCATCTGAGATATATTAGGTTTTTCAAGTCACCATCTTCTTTTCAGAATTAACATAAATAATTAACAGAAAATAGGAGAACCTACTTGGACTTAAAGTATCCACGCAAAGGCTTGTAATCTTATATATGAAACCAGCGAATAAGATTCAGAAAATAAGTTATACGATGACAAGGTTTTAGACACCCCATCAATACCTAAATCGGTCTCTACTTTTTTTATGTAGTTTTTACAATTTGTATCCATCGGTGTTTTGCAGGCCTCGTATGATCGATCATATTAAGGGGTCTGGGCAGCAGTCCGGTCATCCATCAGCATCCACGAGTACGAGTACTGGGGGATTAAAGTGGTGGCTGGATATACCGGGGGTTGTCACTAGAAGGAAAGGGCGTGCACGCGGCCTGTCGAGCCTGTCTGCACGTGCCATGATGGAAGCGTCCCCAACCCTATTGCCTCTCCACAGACACGTACACCGACCGCGGAGCGACAATTACACCTGGAGGATGTTCATCACATTGCTTGATAGGGGTCAAGATGATTAGGGAGGATGAGGTACAAAATAGTTATTTTATGAAATCAATATACATGAATAAAGAATTACTAACGAGTGTGCATACGTGCTTTTAATGTAGGATATTATTACTAGACAGTCCAATCCGGATCTGGATGACACCCCCGTAGACGATGACGAGCATGGTCTAGATATCGGTCTTGATGAGTCCTGACCCCTCCCCTCTCCCCCTCCCCTACATTCCTAGAATTGTGCTCCCCTCCCCTCCCTCTCTTGTCCCCGCTCCGTGTTATACTTGGTTCATAGCTAGACAATGTTTATATATATTTTTTGTTCAATTAAAATAGAATTTGAATATATTGTGTGTTTTAGGGTTAAATAATTGTTGATTGATCGGCAAGTATTTAACTTTAATGTGGATCGCGAATTGTTTGTTGATGGATGTGGATTGGTTGGTATTGTATAATTGGATTGAGATTTGAATTACAGGTTTGGGTATAAAAAAATTAAAAAACTTATTTTTAGTGACATATTTTTTTTCGTCGCTAAAAGTCTACAAGGACAGCGTCGTGGAAATCTTTTAGTGACAATTTTTTTTGTCACTAAAGGTTTTGCCAACGGACCTTTAGTGACGGGCATTCCGTCGCAAAAGGTCCATTATTTTTAACGACGGTCTTTTAGCGATGCAAATTACATCACTAAAAGTCCGTCGGTAAAACCTTTAGGGACGAAATGTAAATGTTTTTTCAAATTAATGATTTTTGAAAAAAATTAAATTAAAATACGAAAATTATCTTTAGTAATGAAACTTCCGTCGCTAAAGAAATTTAGTGTCGGTTGCTAAAAGTTAGTTTTGGCGACGGATTTCAGAAATCCGTCACCAAACTTTTAGCGACAAGGTTATTAGCGATGAACTTCTAACAACGAGGTGTCCGTAAAGTCCGTCGCTAAAAGTCTTTGGTGACGGAATAAGGACTTTTAGCGACGGACAATTCCTTTGCTAAAAATCATTTTCCTTGTAGTGACGTACAATTAACTTAATTACGCAATTCATAGGTTTTGAAGTATATGACCATTAATAAGATGTTAATAGGATTGATTGTCCCGTGCTTGACAAGAATGCTAGTATACCGAACACAAGGCACAAAGCTGTACTGTACTAAAAAGTGGAGCACTGAGACCTTTTCAGCTGACGATGATATCACTGGCTGCGTTGCAAATTAGTTTGGATTTAGATTATATTACACCAACTGATCTGGCCTCGATCACTTAACTTGATTAGCTCGTACATTAATTCCACATGTGAGGGAGGGGAAGACTTAATTAAGGAGTGGATTATATATAACACCAACTGATCTGGCCTCTGATCACTCAATTTGATTTATCAGCTCGTACATCTCACACGTGAGGGAGGGGAAGACTTTAGACCATTCGTTGTTGGCCCATGCGAAGTCGTTTTTCTTAATTGTACTCTTAGTTGTTCAGATGCTGCTGCATATGTATTAACAAGTGCAGTGCAACTCACTTAATGTGATCATCTCGTAAACGGCGCTTAGGCTTGTTCGAGGAAAAAGTCCTTTCTTAACTCTGATATATTAGGCGAGTTGGATTTCTAAAATACTTTATACTCCGATACAGATGTATTAAGACGTCGAGCACTGATACATATTCTGTTGACTTTAATATCATTGGCTGCAGTGCAATTTAATCTAGACTATATTATAACACTAGTTGATCTCGATTCTCACTCTTCAACCAACAGTTGTTGTAAATTGCTGGCATATACTTCTGCTTCCAAATTTGAGCCTGCAAATTTGAGCAAACTATTTAATTCTTAATACTCGGATATAGCTGCATTAAAGAGATTGATTTTTGGTATTATATAGATTAAATAGATATGACGTAAGACGTTGATTTTTGGTATTACATAGATACTCAGAATGGTCCGTAAAGTCTAAGAAGTTGATTTTTTGTATTACATAGATTAATTCTGCATACAGTTAATTAAAGGATATGGTATATTAAGAACTAGACCAAAAGTTTCTCATTCAAAGATAAACTAACATATACGGAGTAATTAACGTTATGGACATGTCATTAAAATGTACAAATTATTTTTAAAAACCTGAATATATTCTCCGCATATTTTTGTGTACTAAATAAACTTCTAATTTTTGTTCGTCTATATAGTTACTAAACCAGAATCAGATATCTGCACAAAACATTGCATATTTATATATTTCACTGAAAAGGTTAATATATTCTGTTAAAAGGAAATCAAAGTTACTTCATTTGATGAAATAACCATGAAAATTTAGATTGTACAATAAGCTTAATTACGCAATTCAAAAGTCTTAAAGTAGATGAGCGTTAATAGGATGTTAATAGGACTGTCCCGTGACAAGAGTACTAGTATTCCTAATACCAGGCACACAGCTGTATTAAGAAGTGGAGCACTGACACCTATTCAGCTGACCATGATGTCTATTGGATGCGTTGCAAATCAATTTGGTGTATATAACACCAACTGATCTGGGCTCGATCACTTAATTTGATATATCAGCTCGTACATATCTCACATGTGAGGGAGGGGAAGACTTTAGACCACTGGTTATTAACCCACATGAAGTCGTTTTTCTTAATTGTATTCTTAGTTGTTAAGATGCTGCTGTATTAACAAGTGGACTGTAGTACTTTAATACCATTGGCTGCAGCGCAAATTAGTTCTGATCGATTAAGGTTTCATTTTGATGGGTTAAGGTTTATCAGATATTGGAATCTAGAAGTACTATGTGAGGGAGGGTAAGACTTTAGATCATTGATTATTGATCGACAGGAAGTCGTTTCTCTTAATTGTATTGGGCAGGTTGGATTTCTTAAATACTTGATACTCGAATACTGGCATACAGCCTTATTAAAATGTCGAGCAGTGATACCTATTCAGTTGACTTTGATATCATTGGCTGCAGTGCAAATTAGTTTGGACTATATAACACTAACTGATCTTGATCCTCAATCCTCAACCAACAGTTGCTGTAAATTGTTCGCATATACCTCTGCTTGCAGAATTAGTGCCTCCAAATTTGAGCGAACTTGCGTTGATTAGAACGAAAAATGGCCGATGCTGCTATTTCTTTCCTCATTAATAACGTTGGCCAACTGCTCATAAAAGAAGGAAGTAAACTTGTTGGAGTGGAGGGTCAAGTTAAATCACTCCATGATGAGCTGAACTTGATCAAGGAGTTCCTCGGGGACTCTGAAGGGAATCGAGACAAGGTCAAGGAGTTGATGAGCCAGATCCATGATGTAGCTTATCGCGCAGAGGATGTTATCGACACCTATCTCGTTAACAAGGCCAAGCACGAAAGGAGGAACACGCTGGAAAAGTTTTGGCATAGCGGCGATCATGCCGTGATGCTAAGGGGTGTTGCAACAGATATAGAGGGCATCAACAGCGACATCAGAAGAATTTATGCAAACAAGGATACGTATGGGATTGCGAGAAAGGATGCTAGTGAACTCGAAGATAGGAGAAGGTCATTGTCCAGACGTAGAAGAAACGTTGAGGAGGATGAAGTGGTGGGTTTCACGCATGATGCTGAGAAGGTGATGGAGCTGCTGAGACAAAGTGGTAGACAGCGCGACGTAGTTTCGATAATTGGGATGGGCGGTTTGGGCAAGACCACCCTCGCAAAAAAGATTTACAACCATAGCTCCATGAGGAAGCGGTTTGAACGTTTCGCTTGGGTGACCGTATCCAAAGAGTTCCGTAACAGAGAGCTGTTGCTGGGCATTCTGCAGTGTGTGACGCTAGTTACAGAGGAACTACACCAGTTGAGCGATGAAAAGTTGGGGGAAGAGTTGCGGAAATGCTTAATGGACAAGAAGTACTTGATTGCCCTGGACGACGTGTGGACTACACAGGTTTGGGATGAGATAAAAACTGCTTTTCCTGATAACCTCAATGGCAGTAGGGTTTTAGTAACCAGCCGTGCCAAAGAAGTGGGGTTACATGCAAGCTCAAGCCCTCCTTACTTCCTTCCTTTTCTCAGTGATGATGAGAGCTGGGACCTGTTTTCAAAGAAAGTGTTCCGCGGCGACGTTTGCCCTACACATCTTGAAAGAGACGGAAGGCTGATAGCAGAGAAATGTCAGGGATTACCTCTTGCTATTGTAGTGGCGGCAGGTCTCTTGGTAACGAGAGACAAAAAAACAGCCACCTGGCATGCAATGGCTACTAATTTTAGTTGGTACCTTAGCCGCGACCCAGAAAGATGCTTAGATATATTAGCCTTGAGCTATGAAGGTTTGCCTGCGTACCTCAAGCCTTGTCTTCTGTACTTTGGCGTTTTCCCCGAAGACTTCAATATCCCTGTGAGGCCCCTCATTAGGCTGTGGATAGCCGAGGGGTTTGTGGAGAAGGACAACAACAGAGAGATGGAGGATATTGCAGAGGATTACTTGGATCAGCTCATTGATCGAAGTTTGATCCAGGTGGTCAGTAGAAGGACAGATGAAGGAGTCAAACTTTGCCGTATTCACGATCTTTTGCGAGACCTTTGCATTTCCGAGGGTCGACGTGAAAAGTTTCTGGAAGCTCACCAAAGGGAGGTTAGTACCACCTTATTCTCATCCACCACTACCATGTTCCGAAGACTTTCTATCCATTGTCGCCCCTCCAGGTATATTCCTTCCATTCCCTCTGGCCCTGACTCATCAGGAGTCCGGAGTCTGTTATGCATGGGTAGCTCTGGGGAAGACTTTTTAAGAATGGATACTTTCAAATTGCTTTACAAATGCTTCCGGTTGCTAAGGGTATTGGACCTCAGTACGGCAGAGGTTCAGAATGTGTCCCCTGTTGGGAAATTAATCCTATTAAGATACTTGAGGATGAACGCTCCTAGCCTGAGAGAGATTCCATCATTCATATCGGAACTTCCCAGCCTACAAACACTTGATTTGAGAGAATCACCAGTAGAAAATCTTACCTATAATTTTTGGAAGATGCAGCAACTGAGGCATCTTTTCTTGCGTCAATGTCAGGGTGTGCTGCTAGGTCAAAGTACGGTACTGTCAAACCTCCAAACGCTTTTTATTGCAGGTTCTGCTTCTCGCATCCATTTTGGCGGGTGGGGCACTAGAACCTTGTTTCTAATTGTAAAAAAGCTTGCAATAAGCACAAGTGCCTATTGTGCTTTTAGCAAGCTTAAGCGGCTTCGCACTTTGAAGCTTGTGGGAAGATTGCACATGGCGATACAACCAAAAGATTTCCCAAGATCCATGACTAAGCTAACCTTGATAAGGACCAATCTAGGTCAAGATTCCATGGACATGCTGGGACGTCTTCCAAACCTTCTGGCACTCAAACTAATTTGCTGTTCGGGTAATCTTGTATTTGGGGAACGGAGTTTCTTGCAGCTCCAAGTCCTCCATTTCGCTAAAATGCAATATTTAGAAGGATGGTGTGTGGGGAATGCAACATTGGAGAGCCTTCAATACCTACTCTTCCGTCAATGTAAGTCATTGACCCATATTCCAGATGAACTGAAATGTGTAACTACCTTGCGCCATGTAAAGACCATGAGTTGCTCCCGCACGTTGGAAGACGATATATCTGGGAAATTGGGGAAGGACGTCCAACTCGAATTCCTCAACTCCATAACTACCACCTAATCTCATTTCATCGTTTTACGGCAGGTTTTTTTTTTTTTTTTTTTGGGTCAAATGTCTTTTTATTTCATTGAAGCTCATAACATGTACATTTGTTTCCAATTTACAAAGACAAAATTGCTACTACTTTTATGGTATAACCTCTCTTCTACCTATTTACATGAAAATTCCCTCGTTTATCCCCCAAGCAGTACATAATTCTTCATTCTTCTCTGTTTTTGGTATCTTGTTCCAGCTTTCCACTCTAAACTTCACCCATTGTTGTATGACATGAGCACATCCTTGTGGTGTAGCCTGTTTTTGCTCAAAAACCCTTGTGTTTCTCTCCATCCATATCCCATAGATTGTAATAGCAAGTGACAGTTTTAAGAGTCTAGCTCGGAAACTCTTCCCTCTAAAATGTAGCATTGCAAACTGCATTAGATGTTGCCAAGAAACCAATGGTAGTCTTTTTCCAATCTTTGTAAAGATATATTCCCAGACTTCTTTAGCATAGGCACATAGCACAAACAGATGGTATATGGTCTCCTTCTGTGATTGGCATAGGCTGCAGCTATCATCTTGGACAATTTTCCATTTTTTTTAGTTTATCTCTTGTTCTTATGCCTCCCTTGCATACCATCCATAATATTACAGAGCATTTTGGTATATGCCCTGTGAACCAGATTATCTTCCACCATTCAGCTTTAGATGCTTTAGTTCTCAACCAATTCCATGTTGATTGTATGGTGAATTCCCCACTGGGGTGTAAATCCCAAATGATTTTATCATTAGACTCAGTCCCAAGTAATGCCTGTTTACTGATTATATCATGCATTTGCTGCAAAGCCTGGGATCTTAGTGGCAATGTAGTCCAGTTGCTATCTGTAATGATGTCTGCAACTTTAGCATTCCAGCTCATCCCAGCATCATATATGATCATTTGTCCAAATTGCTGAATTAATGGACCACCTGGTACCCATTTATCCAACCGCAACCATGTGGATCTGCCATTCCCAATTTGTTAGGTACATGATTGTTGCATTTTCTGCCTAAGTTTCATCATTTTGCACCATGTCCATGAAATTGTAGCAGGAGGTTTGAATGTCCATAAGTGTTGATCTTTGATAATGTAGGTATGGCACCACTTATCCCAAATAAAGTCTTTTTTGTGAGCTAGATCCCATAGATGTTTGCATATTGCTGCTTTGTTCCATTCCCATATTCTCTTCAACCCCAGTCCACCTTCTTGTTTTGGAAGACACAAATATTTCCAGGCCACTTTAGCACTAGTGCACTTTACATCCTTCCCATGCCATATAAAAGCTCTTATTTTGCATTCAATTTGCTTGATACTTTTCTGAGGTAGAATAAAGATGGAACACCAGTATAGTTGCATACTCATCAATACAGACATAGCCAGTTGAATCCTCCCTGCATTGGATAAGCATTTGGCAGCCCAGCTATCAATCCTCTTAGTCAGTTTTTTAATCAACACCACACAATCTTTGGATTGTAATTTTGTGGATATTAATGGAAATCCAAGATAAGTAACTGGTAGAGATCCAAGAAGAATTCCCATTTGCTCTGTCAACCCCTATTTTATCCTTTCATCTATGACTCCAGCTATATAAATAGAGCTTTTGTTAAGGTTTGGAGATAACCCAGAGAGTTGTTCAAACTCTTGCATTGCCTGTTTAAGCAACATTAAGGAGTATTGATCTGCCCTTGACATTAAGAACAAGTCATCAGCAAAGCATAAATGCATTATTTGGAGATCCTTGCACCTTGGATGATACTTGAAACCATTTTGTGCAGTATAATAGTCAATCAAACCAGCTAATCCTTCCATAACTAGAAAAAATAGATAGGGTGAGATGAGATCCCCTTGCCTCAATCCCTTTTCACTTGCAAAGAAGCCCTCCATACATCCATTTAAGTTGATAGAAAATTTAGTAGTAGTTACACACTTCATAATCCAATCCACAAATCTTTGAGGAAATTGCATTACCTCCATAATGGTCTTCAAGAACTCCCATCCCACTGAGTCATAGGCTTTTTGGAGATCTATCTTCATCAAACACTTAGGCTCCTCAATTACCTTGTGATAATTCTTTACTAACTCTTGCATTAGTAAAATATTATCAGCAATACTCCTATTTTTCACAAAAGCAGACTGCCTAGAATTGATGAGCATTGGTAAGACTAACTTGATTCTGGAGCAAAGGATCTTAGATATGCATTTGTAAACCACATTGCAACATGCAATAGGTTTGAAATCCTTCATAGTAGCAGGGCATGTTACCTTAGGAATAAGTGTTAATGTTGTGTTATTGAGAAACTGTAGGCCTTTTCCTTTGTTGAAAAATTCCAGCACTGTGTCCATTACATCTTTCCCCACTATTTCCCAATTGTCCTGGAAGAATTCTGCACTATACCCATCAGGGCCAGGTGCCTTGTTTGTTTTCATGGAAAATATAGCATATTTGATTTCCTTCCCAGTTACAGGTGCACACAGTATATTCTGATCATGTTGAGATACTTTACATTTGATAATCTCCAATAGCCTATTCTTCATGTTATGAGGCTTGTTCACAGCTATCCCTAAGATTTTTTGGAAGTGCTCAATAGCAACTTGATGGACATTTCTAGCCCCATGAATCTGTACTCCCTCAGCATTCATTATAGACAAAATTAGGTTATGAGATCTATGAACTTGAACTTGTCTATGAAAGTATGTTGTATTACCATCTCCCAACTTTAAGTGTTTGGTCCTAGCTTTTTGATAATAAAAAGCTTATTCAGCTTGTACTAAAAGATAATAGTCCTTGTGAATTTCTTTCTCCTGCTGGATTAAATCCCGATCCTCATTTTGTAGCACTTTCCTTTGAGTCTCTTGGAGTTCTAAATTTTTTCAGCAGTCCTTGCTGAGATATTGCTATAAGACTCTTTGTTGAGATTTTTCAAAAGGGGTTTTAACTTTTTGAGTTTATAATACAACCTATAACTTGCATTACCAGAGACTCATTCATTCCAGACAGATAACATGATCTCTTTGAATCTCCTATGCCACATCCAGTAATTAAAGAATTTGAATGGTCTTCTACCTTCCCAATGTTCTGAATTTTTTGTTATTACTAACAAAGAATGGTCAGAAATACCTGGTTCTTGAACATCCACTTGTGTGTTAGGATATTTATCGAGCCAACCTTCATTTTGCATTGCCATTTCAAGTCTACATCTGATCAAATTTTCTGCTCTTTTGTTGCACCATGTGAACAACAACCCCTTGGTATTCATATCTTTAAGTTGTGCTTGGCATAAACATTGATTGAATTCCAATATGTCTCTTCTATTGATGGATATACCTCCTTGTTTTTCCTGTGAGGACCTTACTACATTAAAGTCTCCAGCCACCATCCAAGGCCAATTCCCAATGCTGCTAGCCTCTTTCATTATCTGCATCCATAGGTTTCTTCTTTTATGTCCTTTGTTATTTGCATAAACAAAAGTGACATAGAAAAAATCACTTCTTCCAGAGGGGGTAACTTTCCCAGTGATATGCTGAGAAGATTTATTGAATACTTCCATAGTAAACTTGCTACTTTGCCATCCCACCCATAGTTTAGATACTCATTTGGTATTAGTTGAGTATATAAAACTCCATTCCTTACTGCATTTCCTTGTGATTCTTGGAATAAATTCCTTCATGACTCTAGTCTCAAGCAACCCTATGATTTCCACTTTGTTTTGCTTGATTGCTTTTTTTACATCAGCTTGCTTCACAGAGTCATTGAAGCCTCTGATGTTCCAACTTGCTAAGATGGTCATTTGTTTTTAGTACCTCTGCCTTTTCTAGTAGCAGTATTGTTCTGCCTTTCCATCCCCTTTCCCTTACCTCATTCAGATTCCCTTGATGAAGTATTAACAGAAGATTCAGGCTCAGCATTGTCTTCCATAATCATCTCAGTTTGGTTAAAGACATTATACCTGTTAGAAATCACCAGACCTTCTGGTTGCAGCACATTTTGAGGCCTATATTGAGAGACACTTTCACTTTTGTCTTTCTTCATTTCCTTGCTGGTGTGGACTTTATCATTTCCAGTTGCTTTTGGTTTCCACATCTGCTACATTTTGGGTTTTTTATAGCAATTTTCTCCTTTGTGTCTAAACACATTACAATGAAAACACTTCACATGAAGCCATTCATATTCTATCTTCTGTTCTTTTATTTCCCCCTGAGGTCCTTTTATAGATATATACTCTGGTAGTTGCCCATCCACTTTGACCTCCACACAAATTCTTGCATAGCTTAGCCTTTCCTTGGATGCTGTCACCCCATCCATGAATAATGGTGTACCAATGGTGCTAATTATTCGACTCAGCATCCTTTGAGACCAGAATTACAAAGGTAAATCATGTAATCTTACCCATACCGGCATATAATTTAGATCCTCTTTCTCCATAGACATTCCAGGAGTCCACAACTTTGTAACTAGTGGTTTATTATCAAAAAACCATGGCCCCTGATCCATTACTTGTTGTTTTGCCACTCCATCTTCAAAGTTAACAACGAATATACCAGACTTGACAAAACTCATCGAAAACTTACCAAATCTTTTCCATTTTCGTGTCAGGAAACCTTGCATGACATGAAATGGCGGTTTAGCTCATACCACATATGTAATTACATCATTTTCCCATTTCTTTAGCTCAGTTTTGACATCTTCATGGGAGTACTCAACTCCCTTCTTCCCCTGAACCTTTTACGGTAGGTTGTGTTTCCTTTTCGTTCATTCTTCCTTGTATTTTCTCCTGGAAAAAGTTTAAGAAATAACAATGGTTGTATTAAGGATAATGCTTAGAAACAAGTCAGAGTCACGACCAGAACTGCGGTTTTATACGAGATTGGCTTGTAACTTACGGGTCAATTGCATAAACCTCACTCACCCTCACTCATACTGTGACATAATGGTAAAAATTATTCTTATTCGAGTAGGGCTTTTTTCTCCTTTTTTGGCAATGTCAACAAATGTTGTTAATGTTCTACGGCTATTGTGACGACACGCATTTCAAGAATTCTAGGTTTTTCAAGTTGGCATTTTAATTTTAGGATTAATACAAACAATTAATTAAAAAAAATCCTAATTTGACTTTAAGTGTCCAAGCGAAGGCTTTAGTCTTATGAAACCAGCGATTGCAAGGTTTTAGACCCTCCGCCGTACCCTAAATGGGTCTTTACTTGCTTTCATGCGGTTTAACCATTTTTATCTAATACAAATACTAAACGAACAAAACTTAGTTTAAACTAAACAACGGGGATCGTGTGACCTACGTACCCAATCTAATTAATCGGGGTCACAAACTCATAGTTTCGACCCTAGAAGAGGCAACCTAAATCTTGGTGTGTGGTTTTTAAAAGTCTAATGACAACCTAAATCTTGGTGTGTGATTTTCAATATCTAATTAAAATCAACCTTTTCTGATTGAATATAAGAAAACTTGTTTTTGATCAAATCTTTTAGTTGTTTATAAAATATTTTTTTAATCAACTTCTCCCTGTTGAAAATTTAGAAAACTGTTTTTACGTACACCTATCAAGGACCAAAAGTTCATCAAGGGGAACGAATTCAATTTAGTATATGACCACTCTAATGTATTGTACCTCTTGACTTGTCCAACTACTAAACTTTCTATCATATCTAGACCTTAGTGTTGGTTAACCTCAAACTAACTGGACTAAACTAACTGAACTGGACCAAATAGACTAGGCTTACTACATTGTGTTAGGGAAAGCCACACATTTCCCTTCTTGTGCTAGTCCTCTAGGAAATAACCAACTAGATATATGTATGTGGAAGCAAACCAAACAAGCAAGTAACAATACCACAACTAGCCACACAACCAACACAAGATTCAACGTGGAAAATCCTTCAATGTGAAGGAAAAAATCACAGGCGAACTCTGAATTATTCTTCCACTATACCAAACAATGGGATTACAAGATTTTTCTTCTTTAGCTCAACCTAGAGGCTAACAAATATCAAAACATCAAGAGAATAACACTCTTGGAAAACAACAACAAAGAGATTATAGAGATATTACCCAAAAGATGAGTGTTGTTCAGATCTTTATATATGAAGGTACAGACATCTGATGCAAAAGCTGACCTTTGGATGTTAAGATCATATTTTCAGGAACTTTTACACAAAATTTGAGCTCAGTTGGACCACGTTTGACACTCCGATGTAGCCTTTGAAACTGGCTGAGGAGATTTTCTCTCTAGGAAGAAAAACTGTACTTAATACACTTATAACCCAAAGATCATAAGTCATACTACTCCACATGGAGGGATATCCCAACAAACTCCCCCTCCCGACTATGTGGAGGGATCTACCATACCCGTTGCACTCCTGTAAAATTCATGCTTCTCACTGGCTAAGATTTTGGTCATCATATCGGAACCATTCTTATCCGTATGGATCTTCTCAAGTTCAACATCCTTCGAGTCTAACACATTTAAGATCCAATGATATCTAACATCGATATGCTTAGACCTTGGATGAAAACTTGGATTCTTTGCAAGATGAATTGCACTCTAACTATCACAATGTAATACATACCTCTCTTGCTTTCATCCTAACTCTTGCAGGAATATTTTCATCCACAATATCTCCTTGCAAGCTTTTGTTGCTACTATGAACTCAACCTCTGTGGTGGAAAGAGTAACACATTTTTACAGCCTTGATTGTCATGACAGAGCTCTCCCTGTATAAGTAATCAAATACCCCAAAGTAGATTTTCTAGAATCAATTTCTCCAGCCATATCAGCATTTGTGAAGCCTTCTAGAATAGGCTTGTCAATTATAAAGCAAATGCACATTTTGGAAGTACCACGGAGATACTTGCGAATCCACTTAACAGCAGCCCAATGTTTTCCATCTGAATTGGAGAGAAATCTACTAACAACACCAATTAAATGAGCTATGCCTGGTCTTGTACACACCATATCGTACATCATACTTCCCACATTTGAAACATAAGGAACATTTTTCATCTCTTCTTTATAAGAATGATTTTTCTTTAAACTCAACTTGAAATCATTAGCAAGATGAGTAGCTAGCTACCTGCTTGGCTTTATCCATGTGGAACTTCTCAAGCAATTTCTCAATACATTTTTCTTGTGATAACCACAACTTCTTGAAACTTCTATGATGAGTAATTCTCATGCCAAGGATTTGTTTTGCTGGCCCCAATCCTTCATAGCAAATGGCTTATTCAAAACTTTTGCTTCTACCTGTTTCTCTTTTGGCACTGACATGAAACTGCTTGAACACATCTAACACTTGGTCTTTAAATTTCAAAGTGCAAACAAACATCTTTCTAGAATGATCATCAATGAACACAACAAAATACAATGCACCACCAAGTGATTTAATCTTCATGGGACCATATACATCAGAATGCACCAAGTCTAGCAAACCAGATTTTTGACATGCGGGTTTTCTTTTAAACGAAACTCTGTATTGTTTTCTAGTTAAGCAATGTGTTAGCCCTATGGTTTTATAACCTAGACTTATATCTTGTTTTGATGATAATTACACATTGATTATGTTCTAATGTGTGCTTTGATTGGATTCTAAATAGGTATATACATACACACTCATGAAGACACACTTGAGAAGTTGGATACATGGACTAAAGCCAAAAAAGCTTTAAGCTATAGTGGACATGCTATGAAAGTTGCATCAAGTCTAATGTTAAAGAGCAACGAAGAATGCATAGGCTAACTTACTATGAATTATTATTGATCATTACTATCATGTAACTAGTCTTGGTTTGATGCTTGGGTTGATGACTATGACCTAAAATGACCATAGGACACCTTGTGCATTGCATGTGAGTTCATAACCATATCACACAAGTGTGGTTCTTGAAAATGAGTAAACTTTGGAGCTAACTCAGATTTTATAAAAACTGTTTTTGGAACCAATATTTTCATATATTGATGAAAAAATTTCATTATCGTTTCAACGCAAAAAATGGCACATCAATCCAATTTTTCTAGAGAAAGTTATGCTCAAAATAAAAAGGGGTCCGTGAGGCAGTCGATAGGCAGAAGGGTAATACAGCCGACTGCATTGGAATCCAGTCAACTTCAATGGTGGAAATTTAGTTCCAATGGCTATTTTCGAGGACAAGACCCCAACGGCTATTTTAGAGGGAACCCAGTCGACTGCATTAGGAATATTGTCGACTACAATAACAGTTTTCTTACTTTATGCCTATAACGGCTATATTTCATTTGCTCCATACATAAATGATTTGAGGCTTCATCATACACTATGGAAATCATATTCTAAGCATCTATTCATTAGAGAAACATCAAAGCTCATAGAATAAACTTTTCTTTCTTCATCTTCATGATTTTACATCATTAAAGAGAGCATCTTTGTGAGCAATTCTTTGATTGAGAGTAATCATTCTTCAATTTATCAATTCTCTCATCTCTCTATTGTACTAGAGCTTCATTTGTACACATTTTCTTTCAAGAGGGTTTCTTTGTACACATATGATCGTTGTAAAAGGATTGTGATGAAGGCTTGGATTTGTCAAGTCTTGGGGTGAGCTTTGTGGATTCAAGGCTTGTGCTTGGTGTGAGGATATCACCAAGGGTTGTAAGGGTTTTGATCTTGACCCGGAAGAAGATTGTTGCTAGTGGATTCTAGTGCTCCTGCAAGGGATTTCCTTGAAAAGATGGATGTAGGCTTGAGGGTAATTCAAACCGAACCATTTAAATTTCCTTGTCAAGTATCTTTAACTCAATCTCTTTACTTATTGCTCTATAAATGCTTGAGATTGTGTAGTTAGCATCTTCATTGAAGTATTACTTGATTTGATTGAGATTTATGATTGTACTTAGTTTAAATTCCCGATTAATTTTAAAAAAAAACTATTCACCCCCTCTTCTAGGGTTGTTTTATTAGTTTCAAGTGGTATCAGAGCCTCGACTTTTGATTTTTTGATTAACACCTAGAGAGTTAAAAGATCACGGGGTTCCCTAATCTTGAGGGGAGTTCTATTACTAGACCTCCACTTTTTGATGGGTCTTCATATAGTATATGGAAAATTAAGATGAGAGTAATTTTAGAGTCTTTAGACTTTGAAATGTGGAGAATCATTGAGGATGGCCCTTATGTACCCACAAGTTGATTGGGAATAAGCTTGTACCAAAGCAGAAATCCAAATTTAATGACTATGATAGAAATATGCTTTGCATGAATTCTAGAGCTTAGAAATGTCTTGTTTGTGCTCTAAACACAAATAAACTCAATCAAGTTATTATGTGTGATTCGGCTAAGAGTATGTGAGGATACGTTTCAAGTTACTCATGAAGGGACTTCTCTTTTAAGAGATTTGAAGATGAATTTATGGCATAGCGATTATGAATTGTTTCAAATGTTTTATAATTAATCTATTACGGAAATGAATTTTCGTTTCAGTAAAATTGTTAGTACTTTGAAACAATTAAGAAAATATTTCTCTAATAGTGATTTTGTGAGAAAGGTAATTAGGTCATTACCTAGAGAATGAGATGCAAAAATCACCGTACTTCAAGAATCAAAAGATCTCAATACCTTTTCATTGGATGAATTAATTTGCTCCTTGTTGACATATGAGATGCAACTCGAATCATTCAGGCAAAAAGGTCCAAAGAAGAAGAAGAAGTGAATGCTCTTAAAGCTTCATCAACAATTGATCAATATTCAAGTGAAGAAGAGGAAGACTTGAATAACAAACAGATGGACATTCTTGTCAAGGAATTCAATGAGTTTCTCAAAATGAAGAAAGATAGAAACTCATACAAGAGCAAGAACTATGCAAGTATGGAGAGTACATTAAGGGAGGATAAGAAGAAGAAAGAGTTAAAAAAGAACCACTCCATAAAGACATTAATTAAAGCAATTATTTGGAGTGATAACGAGTCAAGTGGAGATGAAGGTGGTGACTTCCACTATGGAGATGCAAATCAATGCTTCATGGCTCAAAAGGAGGACAAGGTAAATTCTTCACATAGTGACAGTGATAGCAATTTCTCTAATGATGATATTTATGATGCTTATGCTCTTTCATATGAAAAATCTGTGAAATTAGCTAAGAATAATTGTGTTTTGAAAAAACAAATGCATGCGATTTCAAAAGAGCTAGATGACTTAAAAAGTAATAATAATGAGTTGCATGCCACGAATGAATGCATCTCTAGCCATTTATATGTGGAGCATGTGAATAATGATTTGGTTGAATTGATTGTGAGCATTCCTAGCACAAAACAAATCTCTTGTGATTCTTTGATTTTAGAAAAACAAAGTGAAAATTTAAAACTTGAGATTTGTGATTTGAAAAAGTGCCTTGAAAAATTTGTTGATGGTCAAAACAACTTGGATGTCATGCTTGGACACCAAAGAGTTGGCCTAAACAAAGGCGGTGTTGGATTAGATCCCTTCATTTTGCCCCCTAAAGTTTTTAAACAACAAATTAGGTTAAATGTTCCTCCAAGACAACCAAAGAACTATTGCACACCTTTTACACATTATGGTTGGTGCAACAAGAAAGGGCATACAACTAATTATTGTCCTTATAGAATTGTTTATGTTAGAGGTGTAAAGAAAATATGGGTTGTGAAAGGTCTCAAATTTAAGACCAACACCTATGGACGCAAGAAAGTATGGGTACCAAAAACTAGACCTAAATTGTGATTGTAGGTTGTTCAAAGCAAACACAAATGGAAATAAGGAGAAGGCTCCACGAAAAGTTTGAAAGGGATGAGCAACATGTTAAATCTTAAGGGGGAGTGGGCATTCCAAGATTAGAGATGCTACTTCAAATGAGGAGACCCTCAAAGCTTGTAAAAGAAAATGGACTTCAAGAATGATCACTCATAAGATCAAATCCTTGGTAGTTCACCAAGAGGGTAAAACCTAATGCTATATTAAACATTATGGTATGTGCTAAACTTATACATCGTGAAGCATGCTTGAATTGTCAAATTTATAAAATAGCTTGCTTGTTGAGAATTCATGCGAACTATGGTCTAAATTGTGAGTCTTTGATTATTTACTTCTCTATGTTATAATCTTGGATACTTGTAGGATTTAGATGACGATGAATGGTCATCTTGCACTTATATTGAAAACATTGATTGTTGATGACCATTATTCGCATTGTGAAAATTTCATGTTGAGATTTGGTCGTCGTAACGCTTCACATTGCCATTCCTACACATGCACCGTTTGGTAATGCCAAAAGGAGAGCATGACTTGGTTAGACATTTAGTTGTGTTTGTTGGATATTATTGCCATAGATTGAGGGGGAGCATACATTAGGATGGAATATGCATACGGTAACTTGATAGGGAGAGCTTACATGCTTGAATCACATACTATCTTGTTACTCTTGAAAAATGCATGAAGTAGAAAAAATTATTGAGTTACATTGCATATCTTTCTTTTGGAGATGAAGGAAATCTTAATGTTATCCGTATGAATCCATGAGTTATATGCACCTCACGCCATTATCTTGCTTATAACTATATCTTCACACATGCATACCATTATTTTCTTGTTGATGACAAAGGGGGAGAAATAATCTTGATTCTATATATTATGTGATTGTGTGTTTTTGAGAAAACATTAGAGAAAATGCATATCTTGTTTTAGCTAGGGGAGCTAGCTATGAGCTTAATTGCTATATGAGATAAATTGACATATGTTGAGTATACTAGAGATGATTGAATGCTATAAGTGAGATTGTTGTGTTTAATTGATTATCATTTGATACATCTTACCTTATATAGAATCAATGTTTGTTATCATTAAAAAATGGGAGATTGTTAGCCCTATGGTTAGATAACCTAGACTTATATCTTGTTTTGATGATGATAACTACACATTGATGATGTTCTCATGTGTGCTTTGAGTGGATTCTTAGTAGGTATATACATACACACTCATGAAGACACACTCGGGAAGTTGGGTACATGGACTAAAGCCAAAGAAGCTTTAAGGTATAGTGCACATGCTATGAAAGCTTCATCAAGTCCAATGTCAAAGAGCAACAAAGAATGCATAGGCTAATCTACTATGAATTATTATTGATCTTTATTATCATGTAACTAGTCTTGGTTTGATGCTTGATTTTATGACTATGACCAAAAATGACCTTAGGACAAATCGTGCATTGCATGTGAGTTCATAACCATATCACACAAGTGTGATTCTTGAAAATGAGTGAACTTTGGAGCTTATTCAGATTTTATCAAAAACAGTTTTTGGAACTAATCTTTTCATATTTTGATAAAAAATTTCATTAGTTTTTCAACACAAAAAATGGCACGTCAATTCGATTTTTCTAGAGAAAGTTATGCCTAAAATAGGAAAGGGAGGTCCGTGAGGCAGTCGATAGGCAGAAGGGTAATACAGTCGACTGCATTGGAATACAGTCGACTTCAATGGTGGAAATTCAGTTCCAACAGCTATTTTCGAGGACAAGACCCCAACGGCTATTTTAGAGGGAACCCAGTCGACTGCATTGAGAATATTGTCGACTGCAATAGCAGTTTTGCTCACTTTATGCCTATAACGGCTATATTTCATTTGTTTCCTATATAAATGATTTGGGGTTTCATCATACACTATGAAAATCATATTCTAAGCATCCATTCATTAGAGAAACATCAAAGCTCATAAAATAAACTTTTCTTTCTTCATCTTCATGATTTTACATCATTAAAGAGAACAATTTTGTGATCAATTCTTTGATTGGGAGTGATCATTCTTCAAGTCATCAATCTCTCATTTCTCTATTGTACTAGAGCTTCATTTGTACACATTTCCTTCCAAGAGGGTTTCTTTGTACACATTTGATCTTTGTAAAAGGATTGTGATCAAGGCTTGGATTTGTTAAGTCTTGGGTGAGCTTTGTGGATTCAAGGCTTGTGCTTGGTGTGGGGATATCACCAAGGGTTGTAAGGGTTTTGATCTTGACCCGGACGAAGATTTTTGATAGTGGATTCTAGTACTCTTGGAAGGGACTTCCTTGAAGAAGTGGATATAGGCTTAAAGGTAATTCAAGTCGAACCATTCAAATCTCCTTATCAAGTATCTCAATCTTTTTACTTATTTCCCTATAATTACTTGAGATTATGTAGTTAGCATCTTCATTGAGATATTGCTTAGTTTGATTGAGATTCAGGATTGTGCTTAGTTTAAATTCCCAATTAATTTTTAAAAATTCTATTCACCCTCCTCTAGGGTTATTTTATTAGTTTCACAATGCACACAAGATTTTAAGAACGTAACTTTCATTTCTGGTATGAGCTTTTCTTTTGCAAGAATATCTAGGCCTCTCTAATTCATGTGGCCTAATCTCTTGTGCCATAAATCTGTAGCAGAATCATCATCAACTGCATTCACCACACTCTTGGTGAGATTTGCCTACATCATATAAAGATTTGCCTGTATCAAATAAATAGTACGGTGCTTCTTTCCCCTGGCAACAACCATGGAGCCCCTAGTAAGCTTCCATTCACCATTATAAAAATGGTTTCCATAGCCTTCATCATCAAGCTTTCATGTGGAGAAGAAATTAAGTCTAATGTCTGGCACATGCTGAACATCTTTCAGGACCAACTTGCAACCAATGTTGGTCTCTAAGCACACATCTCTCATGCCTACAATCCTACACGCACCTTTATTTCCCATCCTAACAAAACCATAATTTGTAGGTATGTAAGATGTAAAGAACTCTCTTCTCGATGTAACATGGATCGAGGCACCGCTCTCAATCAGCCAATTTGATTCTTGGCTTGTAAGATTAACTGCATTTTCATCACTGATGAGAAGACATCTGAAACATTTCCTTGTCATCTCCCCTTTATCCACTACTTTCTTTTTCTTTCTTCTATTCTTTTAGCCATACTCTGCACTCATGCCTCTTCTATGTCAATGATCACACTCAATGTCTTTTCTTTATTTGAACTTGTTTCTTGATTTTCTTTGGTTGCCCGGACCTCTACTATTTTTTTTACCTTTGTTTTCAGTGACAAGTTTCTCTCTCTAAGAGGATGATGAACCCGCTGATCTTCTTCTCATTTCTTCATTCAATAGGCTACCTTTAACCAACCCCATTAAGACAACACCATCAGGAGCTGAATTGCTCACGGATACAACCAAAGTCTCACGACTGTTAGGTAAGGAGCTGAGAAGGAGTAAGGCCTGCATCTCATCATCAAAAATAATTTTCATAAAGGGAAGCTAATTTACAATACCCTGCATTTCATTGAAGTCCTCAGTGATAAAAGTCTTTTCTTTATATATCAAGCTACACAGTTTTTTTCATCAAGAAGGCTTTATTTGTGTCTGTTTTTCTCTCACAGAGATCCTCTAATTTTTTCATAGAGCTTGGACTGAAGTTTCTGTGGACACATGGTGGTAAACATTATCATCCAATTAAGTACAAATATACCCAACCACTTGCCTATCTAACAATTTTCAGTCAACATCAGACACGCTCACCCGCCTAACTGATTCACCCAAAAATTAGAGTATAATACTTCTTACAGCAAAGAAGATCTTTCATCTTTCATTTCCAAAGTTGGTAATTAGTTCCATTCAAACTAATCATTCTACTTGTGTTAATCTCCATGACCACACAAGACAAATTTCAAACAAATAACACTCATACCACTGTTGGGGAAAGCCACACCTTTCCTTCCTTGTGCTAGCCCTCTAGGAAATAACCAAATAGAGATATAGGTATGCGGAAGCGAAGAAAACCAAACAAGCAACTAGCAATAACACAACTAGCCACATAAAACCAACACAAGATTTAACGTGAAAAACCATTCAATGTGAAGAGAAAAATCAAGGGCCAATTCTGAATGATTCTTCCACTATATCAAACAATGTGGTTACAAGGTTTTTCTTCTCTAGCTCAACCTAGAGGCTAACTAGTATCAAAACATCAAGAGAATAACACTCTTGGTTCACCACAACAAAGAGATTAGAGAGATATTACCTAAAAATAAGCTTATATTCAGATCTTTACATTTGAAGCTACAGACATTTGATGCAAAAACTGACTGTTGGATATTATGCACATATTCTCATAAACTTGCGCAAAAATTAAGAGCTCAATCGAACCACGTTTGGATCTTTAATGAAGCCTCTAAAGCTGGCTGATGGGATTTTTTTCTAGGAAGAAAAACTGCACTTTTTTGTCTTTGGCTCTCTAACCACTTAGAGTTTTTAATTCATCCTTAAGTCTTTAACCTCCCAACAAAGGCTAGATAACCCATTGACTTTAATTTATTTAATTGGGCCACTATAATTAGGCCCAATACACTTATAATTCAAAGATCATAAGCTATACTCCTTCACATGGAGGGATATCCCAATACACTGGACTAGGCCTACAAGACTGGACTAAAATAATTAAATAAGGCCTAGACATATAAGATAAATTTTCAAATAAGTCTATGAAATAATGCCTACAAAACTGAGATGTCTACAAAGCTCTTCGGTGAAACAACGCATATTTGTATCCTCCAACTTTCCCATTAAATCGAGGTTGTGAGCTTTTAACACACGCACACAGACTTGGTTCTTCCAACTTTCAGACCTTTTAGCAGTACAGTCATTCTGCTACCATTTCATACATATGACAGACAAGCTAAGACACAAACACACACAAACATTTACAGACTGATCCATTCAAACTATCTAATGTAACAAACTTGGTTTCCTAGATCAACACATCTTGCTTTAAGCGGGGTAAATGGTTTTCACATTTTGTTATAGTTGGTCATCATTTTCTTAAGTGTTTGCTCAAAGTGGCTGTCTACCTGGCTATTTCCGTGGGAATAAGAAGGGCAATGGAGCTGTAGAACTGATGACAATGGTAGTAATATACTATAATAGTGATCACATTAAGGTACAACCAGTGTAGAACAAGAACATTACTTGTATGATGCACTTGTAACGTTAGAACTTGGTGGTAGTTTTAACTTATGTAATGCTTCTGATCTAAAAGATTTGGCAAAGAAGGATTAAGATCGTGTGTTTAAAGGAAAATTCTAAGGTACAATTAAGATCCGTGTAGTACAAGAACATTACATGTACGTACTTAAGAAGACTCGATTGGATTGTTTTTTTTTTTTTGGTTAGATCACCCTATTTCTGGACACCACACAATGGGAGCCAACTAATCCGGGTTCGATCCGGGTAGGACCACATGGGCGGCAAAGCTCTTCCTGCCAAGTTATAACGCAGCTGCATACCCAGGGCTCAAAACCGAGACCTTTGGTTAAGTTATGATACCCCTCACCAGCTGACCTACGCGTTTGGTGGTAATTGGATTGCTTATTGCCCTTGGAGCTAGATTGAGGAATTATCTTAATCAATTTGATTGAATCTGCCATGAGAAATCCAATGAGCTCCATGTGCATTTCAGACCTACATTGACACACACAAATCGGCGTGCACCTGGACACACGAACACTCTCTCGTGCACATAGGGATCTGCGCACATCACAGACTCACACATGTCACATAAACGTGCACATATTCACACACATGTGCACAAGTGTGCATACACACTAGAGAACATACAAATCTAATGTGTAATCGTGTGTTTCTGCATACCAATGTATGTGTTGGTGTGCATGTGGGAGCGTGGAAGAAAGTGAAGGGAAGATGGGCATGTGGACAATACATATACAAATAATTATACATATTTGATATTTGATTTGAAGAGTTAAGGGGACTATTAACATTTTTAAAATGAAAATTGCCACGTAATCCAAACCATCAATTATAGTCATTGAACCCTAACGTTTATTGAATTTGACACATTTCTTTTTGTCATATTTGACACAATTGTCCATTTTTGTCAAAATTGAGTAGATCATTATTGTTAGAACTCGAATACTTAAATTGTCATGCCCCCGACCCGGAGGCGGACCTTCAGATACTATTTTAAAATATCCTGCTTACGAGAAAATTAATATCCAAATATTTTACTAAGAACGTAACCTCAAATAGGTAATCAGAGCTCTAAATCATATCCCAAATCAAAGGAATTCACATTCAACATCAATAATTAATAATTGCAGCGGAAGTCTGATAACAACAATCACTTCCCAAACTTAGGGTTCTCAAAAGCTACTTATCCAAACTATTACCAAACTCTTATTCTTAAGTCACTAAAAAAGAGTTATGTGCTAGAATACATCCCCAAGCTCATGCAAAAATCTACTAACTCCTCTAGGTTGTCTCAGCTTAATTACCTGAAATGGGAGGAGAAGGGGGGGGGGGGGGGGAGCACAAAGCCCAATAAAGATCACACATACACACCCACGGAGTACAACACAAATAATTCAATAATATATAACTGAGTCCAACAAAGCATATGAAAACAAAAGTGCAAAGACGATTGAAAATCTTAGCACGTCCAATAATCTCACTTCGGGACATTCCAATATGTCAAATATCAAATCAAAGTCAAAGTCAATTGAACACAGTCGAATAATTGAACTAATTATCAAATACGATACAATAACGTAATACGTGACTATAAAGCACGTGAAGGTTTTAAGTTCGAAGTTGCATACCGGTAGCAATTGCCATATCATGTCATGGCATCACGTTAACCTAAGCACGTGAAGGTTCTAAACATTAGTTCAATTCAATGGGAGTCCAATGAACATCAAATAATCTCAAAAGTATCGAACCCACAAAGTATCCCATCGTCGAATTTCAAAAAGAATGACTAAATAATTTTAGAAAATACTCAATATTAGACTTAAGTCGAAGAGGATGGATAGACAAATTCAACGAAAGCGGAATCGGTTGAATCCGAGATCATATGATGCCGATACGAGCAAATAAAGAAGCCGAGTACCGAAAAGAATTAAACGATCAAGATCCAATGGAAAAGTGACATGTGGCCTGCCACATAGGCAGATCCACACGCCTAGGAAAAGCTGGAAGGTTTAAGGAGAATGGGTTTCACCATACTTTTCTAAGCATGGCAATCAAGAAACATTGAATGAAAATATAAAAAGGACAAAGGACCAATAATGGCATGTCCATGCCATGGTGCTGCATACATGCATCGGTAACTTTTGAATCAAAGAAGAAAAAAGATAAGCAGATGAACTGTTCATGCAACAAATTCACATAAGCCGGGAATCTGAAATAGAAAATAAAGAGCTGGACAAAAACACGTCTGACAATATGTTTTGCACGTAATTTAATGAGTTAAGTAGAAATCCAATAACCACAATGGAAATTCCATACCAACAATTAATACGAATTTGGCGCCACTATCGATCGAAAGAGGTAGATAATGTGTATGAAACTCTTACCTTAATTCACGTTAAAAGATACGCAAAATTGCATAAGCTTCTGAAAATTTCAAACCAATTGTGAGTAAAATGGTGGAATCCTCAAAGCCTTAATTTTCTCTTTCTTCCCCTCTCTGATCTCAATTTTATCGATAAAACTCAAACTAACCAGTCTTTTTATTCATCTAAACTTGGTAAATTACTTAAAAGACCCCTAAAGATATGTCATTATTTATTCAAAAGTATTCCAAAATGTTATTAAAACTACACAAGTGGCTCCAAAAATTAAAATAATTAACTATATTTTATTTGGGGTCTTACATAAATGCATTAAAATATATATAAATAAATTCTATTTTTGTGATTAGCGACTTTTTTATAATGTTGCCTATTAGAGTTGGGCCTAAGAAATAATTCATATTTTTCTTTTTGAACAGTGGGCTATATTTTTGGGATTTGATGAACGAATTTAAATTTGGACTTTAACTTGACCCTTTAAAAAGCTAGAGAATTTTGGAGGTAATTAATATTTTACAATTCTAATAGTTTTAGAAATATAATTATATTGCCTTTAGGTTTTTGATACTTTACGTACAAGATATTCCCTAGGTGCACAAGAAACTTCAGAAGACCCTAGGAAGATACATTTTGAGATTTTGGTCATTAGTTTGAGTTATGAGCTTATTTTTTATCTTGGGATTGAGATTCGTAGTAAGAGCCAAATAAATTATTATGATAATTAAAGTCTAATTAGAACTTTTGGGTATATTTATTTTTAAGGCTTTTGATAAATTTTGACTTGAAAAACCAAACACTCTGAATTTAATCGTGCAGTTAGAGGTAAGAATAGACTTTTTGAAATTTGAATTGATTTATGTGCCATCATTATACAGTGTCAGCTAAAATTTTCTGACTATTTCTTGCTGTTTAGATTGTCGTGCAATTGTTGTTCAGTTTCAGTTGAAAGTTTTTTATTAGAGATGTCAAAAAAGCAGGGCCGCCTGACCCGGCCCTAAACATGAATAGTGACGGCCCTAGTCCATAAGGCCAAGGGCCAGACCGAAGAGTTGGAGAAAAAAGCCTGGCCTGGCTCGGCCCTAAAAGGCCCGGGTCAGGCCCGGCCCAAGCCCAAAATGGCCAGGCCCGTTTTTGGCCCGAGTCTGGCCCATTTTCCCTGGGCCACCCTAAAGCCCGGCCTGGCCCAGCCCTTTTTTGGCTCGAAAATTTAATTTTTTGGGCTTGGCTTTTGTGATTAATATATTGGGCTTAGGTTATTTGGGCTTAGCTTTTGAAGTTATATAGGTTTAAGCCTTCTAATTTTCTTGACAATTATGCAAATAGTCTAACTTTAACATAAAAACTCTATATAAAAATCTCATGCTTAACGAGTCACTCACAAGCATCTTTATGAACACTTTTATATGTTCATGCTATCGTTTAAGTACTAAAAGTAATTTTAATGTGCCAAAATGACCAATAATTTAACATTCGAATAACATATGTTAAATGTCTGTGTAATTAATTAGGAAAATATGATAGTTTAATTGGTCAAACCCGACCGTAAGTTATTCTTAAATAAAATTCTATTGTCCTTATAAAGCTTTAGAAACAGGCTATTATGCGTGTATCCATTTTACCCTGAAAATTTTTTGTCAGTGTTATTTCAAACTTCTTAACTAGAATATGAAAATCATGACAGAGATGAATATGAGAGGGCAAGTTGATTACAAGGAACATGCATTTTACCAAAACAAAGGTAAGGAATTTTTAAATGAACTTGATAATTAAGCAAAAGCAAGAGGGCTTATGAACAAATTATCCAAAATTTAATTTTTTCGTAATATAAAAACATGAATAGAATGAATTTAAAAAAAATAATTTTTTTAGGCCCGGGCCAAGCCCTAAAGTTAGGGCCTAGGGCTTGAGCTCGGGCTTGGACCGGCTCAAGCCTGACCCATTGACATATCTATTTTTTATGTTTATTGCTGTTTCGATTTTTGTGCCATCACTGTACAATTTTGGCTGAAATTATCTTGATGTTTCTTGCTATCTCGATTTTCATGTCAGCATTGTGTTCTCCTGTAATTCTATTTCTATAATGCTTTAATGGGCATATAATTACTTCTCCTTTTAGAATAACTAGTCAGATGCCCACGCGCTACGTACATGGCTGTCTTCCTAGGAATTTTGGCAAATAATAAGATAATTTCATTAGAATTTGAATGAAAGAACCGAAAGGAAAAGACGAGGAGTAGTTTAGCGGTTCCATGTCAACGGTTCATGTTGCCACTTTTGTTACCTTTCTCTGAGCTAGTGGCTACTTTATTTCCTCAATATTCAGAAAGTAAAATGCATATAATACTATGAAGCGACTATTTTCAGCTTGTAAGTTATCGTACGAAACTTCATTTGGCTCCAGTTGTAGCAGCAACTGGAAAGGTTTTTCTGTCGAGAATTGGAGAAGAGAAGCTGTTCCCAGAAGTTCATGTCTTCAACCAATAACCCAAGCATTGGTACTAATCGTCCATGCATCAGTTTGGTTTTTTTAATGCAGGTAGTACAGAGATAATAAATACATAAGATGTATATGTAGTTGCAACCTTGAAGCTGCACAAGTTTGAGCATGTCGAGTATCTTTGAAGTCATTCAGTCACGAGCTTAAAGAAATTGCAAAGCGAGCAGATTGATGTCGACTGAAGAACGGAAAGAAAGCTCTGTTTCTATTAGATTGCTGCAATCTTATGTTTTTTCTATCACATGTCTTTTCTAAAGAACATGCTTGTAGTAGCAGTAGCATCACAAATAATCACTTGTCCCAAAATTTGATCAGCAATTCATTGGCGGTTTCATAGGAAATGATTCTTTCTTGTATCAAACTGAGCTTCCTCTTTTCATTCCATTCCACAATTTATGAGTCTACATCCTTGCTGGTTTCATAGGAAAACAACCTACCATGTAATCAACATGCTTCATACATCAATTCAAAACCAATACGTAATATACAAGATTTCGCAAAAAATACATGCTTCCTTCTTTAATTTCTCCAAGATGGGAAAAATTTTGGCGAAGCGAAAGCCAAAAGTGCATCCCAACAATAACAACAGAGGATGAGATTGAGGATTAAATCATGGTATTAACAACAGTCATTTCCCTTGAAGCCAAACTGAGTCTAGTGAGTGGTCACTATAGTTTATGAATCGAATAATTGATACCAAACTTCCTGTGTCTTAATGGGTTGTGCTTTTTTTTGGGTGAAAGATCAATTGTATTGCTGTAAAATTGAGTTTATAGAGATGAGTACCACCACTACTTTACATCATCCTGACCTTATACTATCATTATAAGGAGAACTCAAGGCAGAAGGATTCTTTCATGCATGCCCAACCCAGTGCATAGCCTTTTATTAGTACTATGTCCAGGGATTTTCTTCCAGCTATGAACACACCATTGCATTCATTGTGTGATCTGCAGGATCACATCTTCAGTGGATCTTTGTTGTTGTTCAAAGATCCTCAAGTTTCTCTCAGCCCAAATCATGTATACCGTCACAGCAGTACTAATTTGCACAACTTTGCATGAAAGCTCTTTCCTTTGAATTTCTTGGAGGCATAGCTTAAAAACTAGGACCATGATTGCCATTGCATTTGTAGTAGCAGCTTTTCTAGGATTTTTTTCCACACTTTATTAGTATAAAAGCATTCCCAGAATAGATGTTGTTCAGTTTCCTTTTGATCACAGAAAACACATTTCTCATCTGCTATAGCATTCCACTTCATCAGTTTATCTTTTGTCCTCAATCCACCTTTGCACATGATCCATAATATAACTACACATTTAGGTATATGTCCATTGAACCAAATCAGATTCCACCAAGGCATTATAGCTTTCTTTGTTCTTACTTGATGCCATGCAGAGTTCACAGAATTTTTTTTGTTTTGTGTTAGTGTTCATATCACTTGGTCCACTTGAGGATGCAAATTGGTAAGATCATCCTGCCATGTACTGAGTGCAAGAGATTTTTCTTGAGGGAGTTTCCAGCAATCACCATCTATGATTTCACTGACCTTGCTTTCTTTCCTCAAACCAGAGTCATATATGATTCTACTTCCAAACTTTGCATTGAGGTTTCCAAAAGGCATCCAATTGTCATACCACAACCAGGTCTTTTGGCCATTCTGTATAATATGCCATACATACTGCTGTACCATGCCTCTGTACTTCATAATTTTCCTCCATGTCCAAGATAGTATTAGAGGGGGTTTAAAAGACCATAGGTTTTGATATTTGATAATATGGCACCACTTTACCCACAAAGAATCCTTTTTACGAGCTAGATCCCAAATATGCTTGTAGATTGTAGCTCTGTTCCACTCAGCTAATCTTTTAATCCCCAAGCCCCCTTCTTGTTTAGGCACACAAATTTCCTTCCATGCAACCTTAGCCCCTGTGCATTTTGTATCTTTTCCATGCCAAATAAATGCCTTGATTTTAGCTTCAATTTGCTTGATGATCTTCTGTGGTAAGATGAAGATTGAACACCAATACACCTGCATGCTAATCAGTACATATATAGCCAACTGTATTCTTCTAGCATATGAGAGGCATTTAGTGGTCCAACTGTTGTTCTTCTTAGTTAGTTTGTCCAGAAGTACTTGATAGTCCTTGATGTGCAGTTTAGTAGATATAAAAGGCACACAAGATAGGTAACATGAAGTTGAACAATTGATATACCAATGATTTGGGAGAGCTGTGTGTTCATTTCTTCATTTTCTCCTGCTATAAATATAGAGCTCTTAGCCAGATTAGGATAGAGGCCTGACAACTTGCCAAATTCATCTAAAGCCATCTTGATGTAGTTTAAGGATGTGTGATCAGTTGAGGTCATGATGAAGAGATCATCAGCAAAACTTATGTGATTAACTTAGAGCTCTTGACATTGGGGAAGAAATTTAAAACCAGGTCTAGAAGAGTAGTCATCCAATAATCCTGAGAAGGCTTCCATTACTAGTAAGAAGAGATAAGGTGATATGGGATCACCTTGTCTCAAACCTTTAGCACTTACAAAGTACCCTCCATGCCCCCATTCAAATTGATAGATAATTTAGCTGTAGTCACACACCTCATGATCCATTGTATGTACATTGGAGGAAAAAAGGTCTCCAAGGTCTTTTGCAAGAAGTCCCAACCAACAGAATCATAGCCTTTTGAATATCCACCTTTAGAACACATCTTGGCCTGCCTCCATTCCTGTGATAGTTTTTCACTACTTCTTGCATCAAAAATATATTGCCTGTTATTGACAAAGTCTGCCTGTCTATTTTGGGAAGTACTTCCTTCATTCTCTTGTATAATATCTTAGATATGACCTTATAGACCATATTGCAACAAGCAATAGGTCTAAAATCCTTCATTGTTTTAGGGTAAGAGACTTTTGGGATCAATGTAAGGCCAGTGTTGTTAAACAGATGTATACCTGTTCCTTTTGAGAAGAATTCCATTATAGCATTCTCTACATCCCTTCCAATCATATCCCAATTTTGTTGAAGGAATTCTGTTGTGTAGCCATCAGGCCCTGGTGCCTCATTTGCCTTTAATGAAAACACTACTTCCTTGATGTCCTGTATTATGACTGGTGCTATCAGCATATTCTTGTCCAAGGTAGAGATTATCTTCCTTAATACCTCATTCAGCCTTGCCTTAGTGGTGATGTGTCTTTCCACTGATTTACCAAGGAAAGTAGAGAAATACTTGATGGCCTCTTGATGAACAGCCTTGGCTCCATGCATTTGTTCTCCATTTTCAGTGAAAATGGACAAAACCTGATTATGAGCTCTATGTACCTTTAATTTTCTATGAAAGTAGGCAAGCGACTGTTTAACTTTACATTATCAATGCAATTCTCCCATTCTAACAAAAAAAAAAAAAAAAAGAGTTAAAGGCTTCTCTTCACAATGATTCCTGGAGCAAATGTCCTGCCTTTAGATACAACTTCATTCTGGCCACACCAGATCATCCAGATCACCACAATAATACCTAAGAGGTAGGTCAGATTTGAGAGACTTTTAAATACTGACTTGGACAAACAACATATAATGCAATCTCTTGCGGAGCCACCAACAGGAGCTCCACCTAGACCAAGGTTTTACGTCCACACATTTTGTATACAACTACATTCAAGGAATACATGATTTTGAGTTCAAGGCAATAAATTACACAGAGGGCACATGTTGAAGGACGGGCATTTCCTCTGAACTAAGGTTGAGCACACTACAAACCTTTGATGAAGAAACTGCCATAGGAATATTTTAAAATTTTCAGGTAATGGCAGTTTCCAGAGCATTTACCGGACTCTAGTGGGGACTAAATTTTCCAATGATGAATGCCTAGTAACTTGTTGAGCAAGTTGCTTATAACACTTATTGTGTGTTTAGATGAAAACTTTCAAAGTACCTTGAATTTCAAAATCCATTTATTTTAAAATTCACTGATTTTACAAATTTATGGAATTGCAAATTTAGTGTTTGGACAACTTTGCAGAAGCTAGATTTTTACATGTGAATTTACATATGAAAAATTAAACCCATATAATTTGATGGTGTATGGATACAAACTAATGAGAGAGAGATTCCTTTTTTAGTGAAAGAAAGTAGCTAAAGTTATGGAAACAAAAAGAGTCACTTTCTACCTACGTGGAAAGGATTTTCCAAATAACTAGCACACCAAATCCTCTTTTCAAATCCCTCAATTTGGTAAATTCATCTCATCATAGTCCAAACAAAGAATTTGGTGTGTTGAAGTCCCCTAATTTGATATCCTTGACTCTTGATTTTTTATAGTAGAAACGTTCCTCAGCCTTGAGTAGGTGGTCGTAGGATACTTGTTGCTCCTTTTCCGTTGAGCTAGGCTAGACACTCCATCTTTTAATATTTTCCTTTGTATTTCCAGTAGGTGTGCACCTGTTTCAGCAATTCTTTGAGAGATGTGGCTGTAATGAGCCTTATTCAAGTTCTTCAACTCAGGTTTTAGACACTTCAATTTCTTACTCAAGATGGTACACTTGGTACCTTGGTAATTCTTTTCCCAGCTTTCTTTCACAATATCTTTCAAGGAACTGTGTAGCATCCAAAAGTTGTAAAACTTGAATGGTATGTTGCCTTTAGCCTGCTCTTGAAGGATTTTCAATGTAAGCATTGAGTGATCAGATATTCCAGGTTCATGTGTTGTAGTTTGTGAGAAACGATATTTTTTCATCCATCCCTCATTTTGTAACATTCTTTCCAATCTACATCTGATCATTTCATTCTCCCTCTTGTTACTCCAAGTGTAAAACAATCCAATTGTAGAGATATCTTCCAACTGCAAGTTGTTTAGGCATTGGTTGAATTCTGCTACTTCACCATGAGTAATGTTGGCACCTCCACTCTTTTCTTCTGAATTCCTTACTACATTAAAGTCACCCATGACAAGCCAAGGGTCCTTCCCAATCATTTCCCCACATTGGTTTAGTTGATCCCACAATATCCTTCTTTTTACTCCCTTATTATTTCCATAAACACATGAGATATAAAATACCACATTGTTGTCTTTCCTTAGGACTCTTCCTGTGATCACTTGAGTTTCACATACCAACATCTGGAATTGGAAGACATGGTTGTCCCATCCCACCCATATTCTGGATACACCCTTATTATTGGCATTATTCACAAATTGCCAACTTTTATTCCATCTTCTTACTATAAGAGGTATTTGTTCCAACTGTACTTTAGTTTCTAGCAATCCAATGAAACCAATATTCTGGCTCTTTATTGTTTTCCTTATTTCATACTGCTTAGTTGAGTCATTAAGACCCATAATATTCCAGCTAGCAATCATGATTTAAGTTTGTGGTTACCTCCTCCTTTCCATCCAGCTGAGTTGTCACCATGCTTCTTGTGGACAGATTTGCTGGGATTGCCACCATTCTGTTCATGATCTTTACTATTATGGTTCTCCTTTTCATTGTGTGCTTCTGACCTACCGTACTGATTAGGTCAAGATGCTGAAACATATTATGACCTCCATGGTATTAGCCTTATTGACTTTACTTTTTCCCTCATTCCCTGCACCTATTTGGCTAGTATTGGGTCTGTCATTAATTCTTCCTCCAGCTGATGGTTCCTTCTCTTTCCTCACTTGCTGAACCTTTGGCTTCAGTTTGCAATAGGAATCCCAATGTCCAAAAACCTTGCAATGGTTACACCTAGCAGGTTTCCATTCATACTTTATTCTTTGCTTGTGATAATTTCCATTAGGGCCCATGATGGGTATTTCTTCAGGGAATAGACAATTGCTTTCCACTTCCACACACACCCTTGCATACATCAGTCTCTCTTTGGAGGCTGTCATTCTGTCATTGAAGAGCGGCTTACCTATAGTACTGCATATTCTGCTCAACATACCATTTGTCCAAAATTATAAAGGTAACTAAGGGAGTTTGATCCACACAGGGACATTTTGAATCCCTTTTCTTTCCATTGCCATATCTTTACTTCAAGGCCTAATGATCAAAGGTTTACTGTCGAAGGACCAGGGTCCTTTTTCCATTATCAGCATTTGAGTTTCATCATTATCAATTTGCACCAAGTACCCAATTTTAGCAAACTGACAGAAAAGTTTCCATAGCTACCCCATTTTCTGTCCAGAAACCTTTGCATAACCTGAATTGGGGGTTTAGCTCCAAGAACATATACCACCAGTGCATGTTGCCACATGTTTAAGCTTGCTTCGACATCCTCCATAGAGTAATGAACTTCTCTTATGCCCTCAATGTCTTGTGGTTCAATGTAATTTAGTTGATTTTCTTTTAAGTATTATCTGTTAGGTTTCACCACATTTGCATAAGATTTTGCAATTAGGGTTTGAAATGGTGTTTTACCTTCCATTTCCATAGGTTTCTCCTTCGATTGCGACACAATTGTGTTCTGTTCCTTGCTTCCCTCACCCAAGGATTTACTTTTTAGGGCAAGAAAATTCGATTCCATTTGGGCGCCAAAATCTGTTAGCGCGTGAGGACCATTCGCATCCGGTACACGCGCTTCTTTCATTATCGATTGGCATTCTGTTGGTGATTTTGTCTGGGACGATGATATATTCAACTTCTCTTGATTCAACGCATTTGCAGTTTCTATTAGGATTTTTGTCTGAGGTACCTGCTGTTGATGCAATGCATTTATTGCTGCTTTCAATTCCAAATTCTCCTTTGATATCACCATTAATTTTGTCTGTAACTCCTTTACAATTTCTCTTTTAGTTCTTTTCCACATCAGAATCTGAGCTTGAGGTCAGGATCTTTCCCGGTTGAACATCTCGGACATCGCGCACATCCATTCCTAATTCCACCGTCGCATGCTTCGGTGAAATTTTGGTGTGCAGCGCTCCTTTTGCATCATGCGTGTGCGACCATTGCTTTCCAACAAAATCCTTTGCAAATGCGTCCTTAGGGGGACCTCGCACTCTGCTCGATTTCTGTTGAGTTGCCATCTCGCCGAAACTTAAACCCTAGATTTTTAGAGAGAAAAAAAAACTACTCCCTTTCCGTTGAGTTGCCATCTCGCCGAAACTGAAACCCTAGATTTTTAGAGAGAAAAAAAACTACTCCCTGCAAGTTGAGGTTCTACAGCATAATGGGTTATGCTGGAGTGCCCCTTTCGTACTTTGTGCAATATCATTGTACTGGAGTGCCCCTTTCCAATAGTATGCAATTCAACTTGTTCAATGGGTAGAAAGGGTTGCAATATTATTGTACTGGTGAGGTAGAATATCATTTAAGCTAGGAATAACGTATGGTTATCCACAAATATAATGTTGATTTTTAGCTGGAAAATGCCTACCGACCATTGCTCTTTGACAATCGAGCTCACTTTTTCACTTGTATGAACTGCTCAAGTAGAGTTAATTGTATATGTAAATATTCACTTTCGTCATTCTATTTTGTGCAATAAAAACAATAAAATAAATCAAACTAAGGTAAAAACGACGAGCAAAGTCAATGTTTAAAAATATACCAAAGTTTATCCAAAATTTCACAAAATTCTCAGAGAAGACAGTTTTATACGGCTTACTTTAGCCATTGGTTGCTTAATCACTTTCAAGACCAATGCATTGCTCTAGATTCAGGTTGAAAAGGAAGATGTTAGCAACAATAAAATTATATCGCAGCAAATAAAACAACCACCTGCTGAGATACTGCTTCTATTATTAATCAGGTAATGAAAAGGTGACCTCCTTTTAAGTAATAAAAACAGAAATGTAATCTATAATTCAGAATCAAAGTGTTAATCCTTCTACAACTCTGTTACCAAATCAACAACCGTCTTGGCAGCCCAACTCGGGTATGCATAACCAGTAGAACCATATTCTTTAATTTCAAATCCATATTCATTCTCTATGTGCACAAACATATAACTAATATTGCGGATTGGCACTATATATAGCAGAACAATATAGTGGCAATCTAGTTCAATAAATACTTAGTTCTTCCTCCTTCATATATGTAATCCATATAATACACACAAGCATGATCTCCAAGAAATTTAGTGTGATGAAAATGTTTCAATGTGCTAGAAATCACATCAAAATGGCAATGTAATGGAAGACCTCAAAAACATGCCTGAGAGAGTATGATTGGACCACCTTCTGACTCGAACAACTTATTCATTTTTCTGGCCATTTTTGTTGGTGAAAGTTCGCATTGCCATCTGTAGTAGCCAATAATTCAGAGAAAGTAAATTCCAACGGTCCAAAAATAGAAGTATTTAACCACGAAAGATATCATTATTAATCAATTAAATTAAGGCTGAATAAATCAATAAACAACAAACCTTACTAAGTACTTAAACAAGTTAGGCTTTGACTAAGGGCATGTAGTTTAGATTCACTATAACCTGACCCAACACCAGTAAATGTGGTTATAATCCAATTTGCTATCCTACATGTCTTCAAAGCTAATAATATCACAATAAAGCAACTCTAGGGTCTCCATTCGAGGCATATTGACAAAATGAACAACCAAAATGCAAGAAAAGGTGTAGAATTTGCTTACCAAAACAACTAAGTCTGCTCTCCTGACCTCATACCGCTCTCAAGTCTCAACTGACTTTCGCCCTATCATCAACTCTAGCAAAACCACACAAAGCAATAAATATCTGATTTCATAAGAAAATTTGCCACTTATGGCATACTCAGGAGCATAATATCCATAGTGAAGGAAGGTTCCAAGGTTTGGGGTGGTGGAACAATTTAACAGAAGTACCTCAATTATAAACTCCTGGTTCCCCTTAAGGCGATCGCGATTAAGCTGTTTGCAATATGGACAAAAGCAAATCCAATAATCAGTAAAGTTTTGAAGAAAAAACAATAATTAAGCAATGCAAACTAACGAATATAGAATTTCCGTCTTCAATGTACTTGCATATACTGATTCGAGGCGTCCCTTGAAAACACGTCCATGATGTTCAATGTCAAGAAAGTAAATAATAACTTCATCTTGATTCTGTCAATGTCAATTAGTGTTATAAACTAAATTGCTACGGCCATTAAAACAAGCCAGTGCAAGAGCTAATCAACGCATGCCTCTGTGCTCGCCAAGTCAAAACAACCAATAATCTTCAATTAGACTTCTTTGAGTGCTTATAAAATCAGATTACGGGAAGAAACGAGGAGTTTACTAAGTTAAGGGTGTTGGGGGTGAAGCTGCACAAGCAAGAGTGGCAAGAGCTGGTGAATTTGCAAAGTACTGTAGTGTCTGTAGTAGATAATTCTGTTATCAACTCCAAATGCAGTGGCTTGAATTTGTGTTCCCTGTGTTGTATTCAGAGGCAATCGTGCAAGTAATAAGACAATGATGTTAATACATCTCATGATATGAATAGGAAGAATGACCTCTTCGTCAGTCAGTATGTAAATTTGAAATTTTGTGTTGCCCGAGTTTGACATGTGAGCATGCCATTTCTGGAGAACGAATTTTGGCCTTCCAAAAGTTAAGTCTGTTCATTTACCCGACAAAACATCATGTATTCAGCTGCCATAAAGCTAGTACAAGGGAAATAATGGCTACAATTAGTATCACAGAGCGATGTCATTCGAAATAGAACAATACACTACGTCTAAAACCGTCTCAATGAAAGAAGACAGTAACATACTTAGGCAACAACAATTGATTCTTTAGTATCACTAACTGATAACTTTGTTAGTGTTTTCGTTTATTCTTATCTTTTTTTGACGCGCTTCATATTATGCATGCTTTGAAAATTGTGACTGCTCATATATATCCTAACTGAGGAAGGCAAAAATCTTTCATGTGAGACTGAAACTCAGATGCAATTTGAAGCAGCTGGAATGCCAGTTGAAGGAGAACAGCTGGGAAACTTTTTTAACCAGTTTATGAAGAGCAAAGGAAATGAAGCATGTCTAAGAGCAGATTGAAAAACAAGGAAGCTTAAATTTTATCAATTACTATTTTAAGTGGTATCTTTAGCTTTATCTTCCACAACAGTACTATTTTTGATGAGCATGAAACTAAAAGCGATTGCTGGAAACATACCACTCTTTTTGTGCAAAACGTCATTTTTCATTCACCTAGAGTCCTACATACTTCACTTTTGTGTATACTCCAACACCATGATGCAACAGGTTCGCTTCTTTTCTTGATATCACTTAATTGGTTCAATTCACACTTAACTGGGGAATTATAAAATTCACTACCAAAGGTGCAAGCATACAATAGTGGCGTCACTTTTTGAAATGGTATCACTTAAACCATATATGTTTCAAATAATGAATCAGAAATAAAATACAAAACATTCCAAACCCCTATTCAACCACTAAATCCTTCCAGTTCCAGTTAAATTAGATCAACACTTTGCTATAGTAGAGGCCAATGATAGACAATAACACGCTTTTCACCATAACTCATATCTCTCTAATTTAGCGTAATTCTCATTGATGAAGCTCAAATCAAATGCTTTTTCGTAGAAACTGAAGTAATTAGTTGAGCTTGGCAAAGTATGAGCTGTAAGTAGAGGTAAGTAATTGAAGGTATGTATGAGAGAAATAGCAAAGCAATTACCTCGGTCTTCAAATTGTTTAGCGGCGGCACGAAGGTCGTCGTTGCCACTCTACCCGTATGAAATTCTTCGATATAGTCGGCGGCAAAACAGTCGTAAGCTGCAAATGGAAGCAACATAGACAAGCTTGGGCTAACCTTGGTCTTCAGTGCAGCTTTCGGTTGCAGAGTAAATAACCTAAGCATAATAGTGTAGGCAATTGACGGATCAAGTGTGGAGGCGAAGCTGCACCGTCTGCTGTTAACTGAAATGCACGTGTAACTTTCTCCTCAAGGGCAGAGAAACGAAAGCATGCAAGTTTTGACAGAAAATGAGGGAGAATTTTGGAAGATAAAATGTTACGAAATGCCCGTGTAACTTTCTCCTCTGGCTTTGTATGGCTTGTCTATGTGGCATGCCACGTGCCAAAGATTCTCTTTTTTTTTTTTTTTCTTGGAATAAGGAGAACTATATAGCAACAAAATAGAGGAGTACAAGAATTGCTTACAAGAAAAACCTGAACAAAAACTAAAACAGCCACAAGAGTTCAACACAACCAACCAAATACACGCAACACTAAGGAAAGACAATTAACAAAACTGGGGGCAACAAAAATATGAGAGGAGAGCTCAGGAAATCAAGGCGTTAGGTAAGGCAAAAGGGACATCGGCCTGTACATGATCAAACCAATGCTGCTGAAAACCAACCCTTTGTCTCGAGCCAAAAATAGTCATCGATGATGCCCAGATCCAGAACTCGATCTGTACCCCTCTCGATATGCACTAAATGCAGGAATCTGAAGTCGACTGTCAAAGAAAGCTGTAAAGCCAAACTCTGTACACACTGCGCAAACAAGCCACTAAGCCAAGGATCCTGACCTGACAACTAGCCAATCACAAGCGAAGGAGCAAGCAAAATTATAATGTGAGTGCAGTGCAGATATGATAACCACTGAATAGCCAATGCAAGGACATATGAATCAATCCTATTCTTAATTGTGGGGATAAAGGAGGCTACGTATGAACCAATGGGAATCCAACGAACATTAAACAAAACCATTCCTAAACCCCTTCGGTTATCTTCCTGACTGTCCGTGATCGCCACTACACAGGTGATTGAGCCTAGTTTCAAAGGACAAGAGCAATGGGTAGAGAAAAAAATCGGGTAGATGGGGGAATATAAATGTTTATATTCAAGGGGTCGTCTTGAAATTATCTTTTTATGAGAGAGATATTTGAGAGAGAGGCTAAGCCTAAGTTGATAGATTCTAGAATGGTGAAGATCTTGCAGGGCTAGCTTCAATTTCCTAAGAATCAGCGCAGGGATAAAAGGGTTGCGACGAAACACAAGATCATTTCGACCAATCCAAATGTTCCAAAAGATATAGGAAAAATGAACTGTGAGCAACAGATCAATCGGTGTTCTAAAGATAGGCTTAGCTAACCAGTCACAGAGCCAGACTCTTGAGGGGCCTAATGCCAAGTCCGCGGAGCCAGTTCTTGGGAATCCCTGATGCCAAATTTGCCTGACTGAAGGACAGTTGAAAAATAGGTGATCATGTGTTTCGGAAGTATTGAGGCAAAGAGGACATGAGTCAATAGTGGGGCAACGTCGTTTAGAGAGTTCGGAATAGAGGGAAAGACGTTTGTGAAGGAATTTCCATAAAAAAAACTTAATTTTTGCTGGAATAGGCAACTTCCACATATGTTTCCAGAGCTTTGGAGGCAAGCAATGGTCAGGACTAGGGGCTTGCGAGGGATGACAGATGAGGAATTTATAAGCTGAGGAAACAGAAAAGGAAGTATTTGTTGCAAAGGCCCAAGAGATCTCATCCGCAGAGTTAAAGGACGAGAGCTTTAAGAGTGAAAAATAGATGAGGCCAGATCAAAAGGGAAGACTGAAAGGATTCTTGCCACATTCCAATTCTGAGAGTCCGGTGCAAATAAATCGGATACTCGCCAATGACAGTTGGCCAGCGTTCGAAAGGGGGTCAACTTGGCAAGAGGGCTCGTAGGCAGCCACCAATCCATCCAGACTGATATCGATCTGTCATCCCCTATTTTCCATTGATTTCCTTGCTTTAAGACTCTTTGTCCTACCAAGAGACTTTTCCATACCCATGAACAATTGCTGATATTTTTAGCCTGGAAGAAAGCTTGTTGCTGGAAATATCGACCTTTAAGGACTTGGGCAGTCAAGCCTTGAGGCAAAGACCAAAGTTTCCATGCATGCTTCACTAGCAGTGCATCATTAAAGGAGCGGAAGTTGTGGAATCCCAGACCACCCTGATGTTTGGGGAGACAGAGGACCGTCCAAGAGATCCAGTAAATAGATTTATGAGAGGCTTATCCCGACCACCAAAATCGGGCTAAGATTTGGTCTAATTGATTGCACATGTAAATGGGAAATTTGTAAACTGACATGTAGTGAATCAGGATCGAAGATAAGACATATTGGATTAACGTGGCTCGACTGGCTTTATTTAACAGAAGGCCTAACCAATGTGCACATCTGTCTTGAACGCGTTGTACCAGACCCGAGAAGATGGATCTTTTATTTGTTTGGATATCCAGTTGGATGCCCAAATATTTCCCAATGAATAGCTTAGCAGAGAAGGCTGGACCGATTCAATCTAATTTTAACCGAATCTGAGGCATTAGGGCTGATGGTGAGGCCTGATTATAACCGAATCCGTGCCAAAGATTCTCATGCTTGTACTTTCATGTGCAATTTTTGTGTGTCCACTTCTTAATTGCACGTGTAGAACTTTTTCCAGAGAATTAAGTTTTGTTGAGTCCGTCATTTTGTCCTTGGATTTAAGTCTATATTGAATGAGTTATGAGATCATTGGATATATCTTACGTGAATTGCTTATAAATATCTGTTTATATTCATACCGTATCACTTTGTGTAACTTATGAAAGACACCCATTAGTTTACATTGTCTACATATCTTGTTGGTATCATGGTAAACTATTGAATTTGTGCATTGTTAATCATATGAGCCATGTCACAATATGTGTGCCTTTTATGTTTCTGACTTACCCTCGTGGATTGGAACGCGAGGTAACCCAGTAAAATGAGTTAGAGATCACGATCTTATATTCTGAACATTGTCTCACGTGTCAGTGATGACAGATGTGACCTTACTTTTGAATGGCTCCTCTAGTGTATGTCTGTGTATTAAGAAATATCTACTATTTTGTCACGTATCAATTTTTCTTAAACCCTGTATGTCGTTTATAAATTTGTTTACTCGAATATTTTGCATCAGTTTTGGTTGGTCCGTTGAGTCACCTTATTGGGTATTTCGCTCAATCCCTTATTGTTTTCCTTTCAGGTGATCAGTAGAGAGGACTTGATCCAGGGCTATCTGTGAGACCGAGAGCTATCAGTTTTATGCTAGAGTTAGTATTAGCATTTTACAATTAATAGTGATAAAGAGAAATTGAATTTACTTGGATTTTATTTTGAAACTCCGTATTGGAGTAATTTGGGATTATATAAGTGCTTCAGGTCACTATGGCATTTACTTGTGTATAGTGGAGATTTATTAGTAAATGCTCTGAATAACTAATTTGGGAGACTTTCGAATATTTTGAGGTTTTCTAGCTTTTCTAATCTGAAATTAACGTCCCGAAAAATCATGGTGTTATGCATGTCGTCCTTTGAAAAGACTATAGCATAAATTCAGTACTCTTTTGCTTATCCAATTCTGATTTCGGATCTACTCCTCTCTTTATCTCGTCGTTATCTCTGAATACGTATAGTCCTAATTGTACCAAAGACGTGGTTTCCTTCCTAAATGAAGACTACTTTCTTTCGGTTAGTTCTACTTCTTTCTTCTTTCCTACACTTTTTGTTACTGATTGGTTATAATTTGTTCTATCCATAATTTCCTGCACTTTTGGTTACTGATTGTTTAGAAAATGCTTTATACTTTTATTGCAATATAATATCTGTTATGTTGTAGAATTATGGCTTCTAGATTTTTAGTTAACTGTTGTTTACTTGCTTGTACATAAACTATTGTAAATATCATAATTTGTTGCGTACTTAAGCATGATTTAAGAGATTACCAAATCTAGATTCTTTCAGGTTAGCTATATGGCTACAAATACTTGCCGCTCTATGTTCGTAGTAATTACCAAATCTAGATTCTTTCATAGCTTTTCTAAGTTCGTAGTAATTACTTGTTATTTTTTAAAGTAGTCTTAAAACCCTATTCACCCCCTCCTATAGGGTTATCTTTTTGGTTTCAATGCTTTAATACTCCCCCTCACGTGCAAGCCCCTGATTACACGTGGAGAGACATATCAAGACATAAATAAACAGAGAGACATATCAAGACAGAAATAAATACAAGGGGACCATAAATGCAAGCGAGAAGAATTGAATCCAAGACCTTGCCAAACCAGAGCTCTGATACCATTTTAAGTTACCATCTGCTCTAAAAGCTTAAGCTGTTAGAGAATGGGCCCAACAATTTTATTATGCTTTAATAATCGAGATAAATGGAGTTCATCCCAAAGTCCATTCAAACGAAAAAAATATGTAGAGATTGGCAATATCATCTCTTTTGAAAACAAATATTGTCTGCTTGATTTGATAAACACGTGGTGCATTAGTCTGGCAAACGCTCATGAAAATCCAACCAAACAACATGAGTTGATTCAGCATACTAATGCTATGTGCAAGGTCAGAATTGTTGGATCATAAAAGCCATGAGAGAACTGCACCATTGCATGGTTGTCATAAAGGGAATTCAGATCTAATGAGGATGGCTTTGGAATCGTGCCGTCGACAAACCACGTTTATTCCTGGCAAGAAGAGCCATTAGCACGATACGACATCGCATGATTTTAACCACTCAAGGGAACTGAAACAACAATAACATGGTGTCTATCAGAAGAAAATAGGGAGATGCAATGTATTCATTGGGCTGAAGGGAATAGCCAATTGTAGTGTCGCTGTTTGGTGAAGAAGGCCTTGAAGGAGAGGTTAAGAGTAAAAGTGCAGGCAGTGGAGTGGATCGTAAAGTCTAGTCTGCCGATGCCATGTAAGAAGTTGATTTTTGGTATTAGATAGATTAATTTCATACAATAGGTAAAACCATATGGTATGAAAAAAAGATAGACCAACAATTTCTCATTCAAAATTAAACTAAATATAGTTAACGTTATGGGTATGCCTTATAATGTACGTATTATTTTCAATAGAAAGTTACCCGAGCAGAATTATCATGCAATAACAAATTGATCTCGATACATCCTCTCCATATTTATCTTCTAATTTTTGTTCTTATATATGGTTACCAAATTAGAATTAGTCATCTGCACAAGTACATTACTTATTTATATTTTCCCAGAAGGGTTAATTTATTCAGCTAAAAAGAAGTTCTCCCATTGAAAACATATAAAAGTGATTACATTTGATGAAATAATCATGAAAATTTAGATTGTCCAATAAATTTAATTATGCATTTCAAAGGTTCTAAATACACTGTTGATAGGATTGTCCCGTGCTTGACACGCATGTTCGTAGACTTTATACCCTGCCATCTTTCACTTCATATTTGGTGGGTGCCTACCTAATGTACGCCAGAAACCCCATGCAAAATGAAGAATGACTCTAAGTCAATTGTCTACGTTGTTGGATTTCCATCACCAATCAATTCAAACCAAGTCAAAAATGGCATGATAAGATTCTTCAATAGTGTAGAGCGGCAAAAAGTCACAACCCAACACATCTGACTATGATATCAGTGGCTGCGGCGCAAATTAATTTGAATTCTGTAACAAAAACCAACTGATCTAGCCTTGATCACTTAATTTGATCCGCTCGTACATTTCACATGTAAGGGAGGGGAAGACTTTAGATAGTCAGTTATTGACCCATGGGACGCCATTTTCTTTAATCTCATATATGTTTCGGCAAGTTGGGTTTTGTATTTGGGCAAGTTAGATTTTTGAACTCAAGTTTGTTAGAACAAACACACGTATAATTTAAAAATAATATAGGATGATACCTGAATTAATACGTTGAAGGAATCAAGGCTTAAATGTCCATAAATGCTTCTTGAACACAGTTGAAGCCTTTCTCACATGCAATCGGAAGACTACTTTGACAGATCTATCTTCTGAATTCAACTAAGCACAGGTTCACTGTTCATTTAAGGGAGTTGCACTGATCTAAAATGGATTGTGTATCCACTTCTTCTGAGAGATCAAAGTATAAGATTGAAACAAACTTTTAGTTCAAATATTTTTGTATCAAGTGAAGATCGTGTCTCTTCTTACCGACTTCAAACCTTTTACCCTCACTTTATGTAGTGGTAAAAAAAGTGTATGTTCTTCGAACATTATAAAGTTCTTTGAATCATACCGATTCAAGATTTATCAATAATGAATCTATAAAATACAATAAACTCAAAAATGGGTGAATCTTATCCAAAGAAGTATACATGAACCTAAGATCATGGATCCTCAAATTGAAAAACATTGTTCAAGAAATAAAACCATTTGGAAATTTTAAACTCAAGTTCCTGGAATTTATATGTTGCAAAACTAAAGTTCAATGAGCTTTATTTTATTTTTGGATTTAAATAACTAAATTTGAAAGACATTTTCAACAGGGTTTGTATAAACTTTCTTTTTTATGGGTTAAGGTTTATCAGATACATGGGAAGGTAGAGGTGTAATGTGAGGGTCTGAGGGAGGGGAAGACTTTAGATCATTGATTATTGACCCACAGAAAGTCGTCTTTCTTAATTATCTTTTTGGATGTTAAGTTGTTAAGATGTCTTAACAACCGGTACGAAGAAGACGGGCGCTGGTACATATTGACTCTAATATCATTGGCTGCAGACTGCAGTGCAAATTAGTTTCACTATATAACACGAACTGAACTCGATCCTCAATCCTCAGCCAGCAGTTGCTGTAAATTGTTCTCATATACTTCTCCGTGCAGAATTAGTGCCTGCAAATTTGAGCAAACTTGGGGTGATTACAACGAAAAATGGCCGACGCTGCTATTTCTTTCCTCATTAATAACGTTGGAAAACTGCTCATGCAAGAAGCAAGTAAACTTGTTGGAGTGGAGGATCAAGTCAAATCACTCCATGATGAGCTGAACTTGATCAAGGAGTTCCTCGGGGACTCTGAAGGAAATCGAGACAAGGTCAAGGAGTTGATGAGCCAGATCCAAGCTGTAGCTTATCGCGCAGAGGATGTTATTGATACCTATGTCGTTAGCATGGCCAAGCACGGAAGGAGGAACACGCTCAAAAAGTTTTTGCATACCCGCGATCGTGCCGTGATGCTAAGAGGTGTTGCAACAGATATAGAGCGCATTAACAACGACATCAGAAGAATTTATGCAAACAAGGATACGTATGGGATTGCGAAAGGGGACGCTAGTGAACTCGAAAATAGGAGAAGCTCATTGTCCAGGCGTAGAAGAAAGGTTGAGGAGGATGAAGTGGTTGGTTTCATGCATGACGCTGAGAAGGTGATGGAGCTGCTGAGACAAGGTGGTAGACATCGCGACGTGGTTTCGATAATTGGGATGGGCGGTTTGGGCAAGACCACCCTAGCGAAAAAGATTTACAACCATAGTTCCATGAGGAAGCGGTTCAAATGTTTCGCTTGGGTGTCCGTGTCCGAAGAGTTCCGTAGCAGAGAGTTGTTGCTGGGCATTCTGCGGTGTGTGACGCCAGCTGCACAGGTTCTGTACCAGTTGAGCGATGAAAAGTTGGAGGAAGAGTTGAGGAAATGCTTAGTGCACAAGAAGTACTTGATTGTCCTCGACGACGTGTGGACTACAAAGGTGTGGGATGAGATAAAAGCAGCTTTTCCTGATAACCTCAATGGCAGTAGGATATTAATAACCAGCCGTGTAAAAGAAGTAGGTTTACATGCAAGCTCAAGCCGTCCTTACTTCCTTCCTTTTCTCAGCGATGATGACAGCTGGGAACTGTTTTCAAAGAAAGTGTTCCGCGGCGAGGTTTGCCCTCCACATCTTAAAGAAAACGGAGAGCAGATAGCAAAGAAATGTCGGGGATTACCTCTTGCTATCGTAGTGGCGGCAGGTCTCTTGGCAGCAAGAGACCAGAACACAGCCACCTGGAATGAAATGGCTACCAATTTTAGTTGGTACCTTAGCCGGGACCCAGAAAGATGCTTAGATATATTAGCCTTGAGCTATGAAGATTTGCATGCGTACCTCAAGCCTTGATTTCTGTACTTTACGATACTTGAGGATGAACGCTCCTTACCTGAAAGAGATTCCATCATTCATGACGGAACTTCCCAACCTTCAAACACTTGATTTGAGAAAATCACCGGTAGTATCTCTTACCAATGATTTTTGGAAGATGCAACAACTGAGGCATCTTTTCTTGAGTCGATGCGGGGAAGTGTTGCAAGGTCGAGGAACGGTAATGTCAAACCTCCAAACGCTTTCTTTTGTACATGTTAGTGTCGCCAGCTTTTCTCCCTCGCGGGGCACTACCCTGTTTCCAAACGTAAAAAAGCTTGCAGTATATGGAGGTAACCTTTATGGTTGTAATAAATTGGAGCGCCTTCGCACTTTGAAGATTGTGGGAAACATTTACAAGGCGATACAACCAAAAATTCTCCCAAGCTGCTTGACTAAGCTAACCTTGAGAAACACCAGACTACGCCAAGATTCGGTGGACACGCTGGGACGTCTTCCAAACCTTCTAATACTCAAACTCTTTGATGATTCTCTTTCTACCTATGATGGCATTCTAGTATTTGGAAAGCGGAGTTTCTTACAGCTCCAGGTCCTCCATTTCGTGGAACTAGGTTTCTCGCTCAGTGGTTGGTGCGTGGAGAGTGGAGCATTGCAGAGCCTTCAAAACCTGCTCTTCCGTGGATGTCGTCATTTGAGCAGTATTCCAGATGAACTGAAGCATGTAACTACCTTGCGCCATGTGAAGACCATGTGGTGCTCAGACACGTTGGCAGAGGATATATCTCGTAAACTGGGGAAGGACGTCGACTTCTCGATTTCGTAACTACGTACTACTTCCCAATCCTCTGTTTCTTCGTTTTACCCCAGGTTTTGTTTCCTTTTCATTCTTTCATCATTCTACTTTCTCCTGGAAAATGTTTCCGATATAACAGTGGTTACAGTGGAATCAGATGTGCTACTAATGTGGGTATCTCCGTTTCTCTTTCTAGACTATACCTCTAGAACATCATTATAAACATCAACAACTTCGAATTGGGTAAGTTTATTATCAACAAATAAGTAATTGGGCCAAAGGATTATGCTTGGAAATAAGTGGGTGTTAGGACCAGAACTGCGGTTTTATACAAGATTGGCTTACAATAACGTGACATAATGGTGTATAGTCCTATCTTGGTAATGTCGAAAAATGGTGTTTTTGAGGTACAGGTTTTTCAAGTCGCCGCCTTATTTTCAGGATTAACATAAATAATTGACAAAAAAATAATAATAAGAAAACTAATTCGACTTTGAGTGTCCAAGCAAAGGTTTGTAATCTTGTAAAACCAGCTATTAAAATTCGGGAAATAAGTTATACGATGGCAAGGTGTTAGACACCCAATTAATACTTGAATCGGTCTCTACTTGTTTTTATGTGTTTTTTATAATTTTTATCCAACACAAATACTAATCGGGATCAGAACCTCACAGTTCCGATCATAGGAGAGGCCACCTAAGTCTTGTTTGTGATCTTAGAAATCTAATGGTCACCTAAATCTTGGTATGTGATTTGAAATATCTAATTATAATCAAGTTTTTCTAATCGAATGTAAGCAATCTTGTTTTTGATCAAGTATTCTAGTTGTTTTGAAAGTCTTTTATTAATCAACTTGTTCTAGTTGAAAATTTTAGAAAGTTGTTTCTATTCAAAACTTTACGCGGCGAAGAAATTTAATTTTATATAGTACCATTTTAATCTACTGTATAAAAATAAATGATTCTTGACTTGATATGTCTGACCGCAACTCCAAACAGACAAGTATTAGGGAGAAAGGATTTCCTCCCCCCACCCTCTCTCTCTCTCTCTCACACACACACGCGCGCGCACGCACGCATCTAATTCTAAAAGAAAACAAGTAACTTCTGGGAAGACTGCCCCTTTAGGACAGCCTTGGTTGTTTATACTAAGGTATGAAGAACACAGGAATTACAAAAGGAGACCAACTTACCATTCTTATCACCTCAAAGAGATAAGATTGAGAATGACCAAAACACCTTATTGCCCTGTACATTTGAAGCTCAAAAGTCAAGCAGGAATTGGTCGATACACTTTCCCATCTTAATTTATTTTAAGTTCAATTCTAGAAGGAAAAGACTACCTTTTTAACTATACACACCTGATAGATTTAAAATCTAGATTTTTTATCCTATCTAGACTTGAACCTAGATTAAAACTAGACTAGATTACCGTACCAAATGGATTAGGCCTACAAGACTGGACTAGTATATTTAAATAAGGCCTAAACATGTAAGACAAAGCTTAGAATAAATATATAAACAATACATAGAAAATTGAGATGCTTACAAAGCCCTCTGTAACGGAATTCGCCTATAAGCGAATATCATTGAAAACAATGCATATTTATTCCACCGACTTTCCCATTACATCCAGCTCGTGAGCTTTTAACACACGCTTGGTTCAACTTTCATAACCTTTTAGCAACTATTATAGAGCACGTGGATATAGTCGAGAGTAATATTTGAAGTGATATTAATTTCTTTTAGGATCAAAATAATGTAATTCAATTATGTTGTTCTTTTTTTGTGACTTGTTTTATAAAAAATGTATATTTGATGTTCGCAATTATAATCAGTTCAATATTTAAAAATATTATTTCTAAACTTCTGAATTGAATAAATGTTTGATGGTATTACTGAAAATAAAAGCAAATGAACAAATTAAAAGAATAAATCTACGTCTTTATTTTTTTAATCTCTTAAATTAGTTTATGGTTAAGATTTGTAATTTTCAAGATTAGATGCTTTGCACTTCATCAATAAGAAATGCAAAACACCCGGACTTCAACTGTAATAACCGAATATATTTTCAGTTCAAATTGGCACCATATGCAAGTCTTATTTTTTATGCATATTTAACCTTTTTCGTATTTTTTTTTTGTTTTTTGTTTTTCCAGTAATTTTTTGTTTCTTAATTGATTTTTCACGTATTTCAGTTTCTTTAGTTTCTTTTTGTTTTTTAGTTTTTCAATTGATTAATTATTTGCTAACCTAAAAATGCAAGAAAAAAAATCACAGTTCTCATTAACCAGTTCAATATCTAATATTTATTTCATTTTAACCAAATTAAAAAGATAATAACAAAGGAATTTCTTTGTTATGTTTTCCTTCCTCATCGCACTTTTCATTTTCCAATGTATAGAACAGATTCATTACCCAATGTTCTTTTAATTTCATCAAAATTTAAAAGGGAGTAATAGAAGAACGGTAAGATTGTAATTGGCGTGATTAATGGAGGACATAATCGTCCAAAAATAACCTACAACATTCATACTATTATAAGTAGTATAAACACACACACACACACACACAAATATATTTTTTTGCAACCACACATTTTATTTTCCAATGTGTACTGTAGGTTTAGATTAAATTTATGACCTAATGTTCATTAAACGCATTACAAAAAAAAAAACTAATTAGGGAAGGTTATGGTTGTCATTGGAATAACTAACGGAGGGCAAAATCGGAAATGATTTCAAGACCGGAAATCATTTTATTTATGAAAGGGTAGGATTGTTATTGGGGTGATTAACGAAGGGTAAAAACGAAATAAAATGATTTACAAGATTCATATTTTTATAGGTAGTATAGATAAAGTCTTTCTACTACCATTTCATATGTATGACTAAAAAGCTAAGACACATACATACAAACACATTTTCACACTGATCCATTCAAAGTATCTAATGTAACAAACTTGGTTTTCTAGATGGGATAATTCAATGTCCCTTGTACTTTTCCTATTTTTTCATTTTGGTCCATGTCTTTCAAAATACTTGAAAACAGTCCTTGTATTATGTTCCGTCATCAAATAAGCCCTTTTGTGTTAGCTTTTTCCGTCCAAAATGACCACGTGACCAACACGTCGTTTGCATTTGGAGGGTATTTCTATCACGCCATCTTTCTAACCTATTTTGGAGGAAGAAATGGACACATTTGGACCGAAAACGTGCGTTTTATATGCTTACCTTCCTGTGCAAATGAAGGGTAAGAGGGAATTGAGGAGAAGAAGAAGGAAGGGGTGAAATGACGTGTCATTGTGGGAAAAGAAGCAAGGTTGTAACCTCTTGGACAGGTACTAATCCTAGGAGAAGATTTTTCAGTTGCAGCAATTTTATGCTCTGGTTTTGTTGATCCTCCATTTTTTAGATGCAAAGATTTTTTATGTTTGATGCTCCATTTTTCCGCCCAAAATACATTGTTGTTAGTATTTTTAAGTTTTAGATATCAATGTATTTTGCATGCAGTGTTGTAGTACATCATGGTTCTCATCATATTGTCAATTCAGCCACTACATTTACAGCATCAATAAGGTACCAAATACAGATCCAACAACAAGATTTTCATTCATTTCATCACTCTAAACACACTCTTACACCCTCTCTTACAACAAAAAACATAAAATGACAACACTGCAACAATAGCCTAATATAGCTTCTCCGTCTTCCTAACAGCTGCCAAATTCATCTCTAATTTTTTCACATTTCTCAGTAAACCTGGGATAAGTGCCCTCGATCTATCACACATTGGGGGAACCAACCATGCAACATAACCTCCATGCAAAATACATTGATATCTGAAACTTAAAAATACTAACAACAATTGGGCAACACATTGAAATCTACCATTGCAAACTACTAACAAGAGTCTGCCAATGCTGAACAGAAAAAATACATATATACTCAAACATTGAAAAATACAATTGCTACTAGACTTCAAAAGCAATACATTGATATGTTAATTTTACAACCAGTATCAGGCCAACAAAATGAACTGGTAAATTTGCAATTTATGTGTTCACAACCACTTTGAGCATTAGAAAAGTAATTACAGGTCAACTTATATGTCTACAACCATTTAAGCCTACAAAACATTTTCCAAAATAACAAGCCTAATTACAGGTCAATGACTATCTTCAAAGTTTTCCTTCCTTGTCACTTGGTTGTTCCCCACTTCGTCCATTGCATACTCTAGCCTTCGTATTAGTAGCAGTTGCTTGTAATGAAGCTAATTAATTTGACACACATGTAGTTAAATAAAGCTTCCTTGATTGAGGTGCCACCTATTTTATGCATGACAAAAGGTGGAGGTGACCTAAACACAGGGTACCCATCTCAGTGGATGTCATAAGTATTTGGAGGTTGCTGTGAATCATGAACCAACTAATAATTGTTGACAAAAGTTAGGGGTCCAAACAATCGCACTAAACACACACACACACACACACACACAAGTAAAGAAAACAACACTCACAACAGAACTTTAACTTGAACCGGTAGGCCTCCACACTGATCTTAGAGTTGGTTATGACATGGAGGCATGAACCTGCAAAGCAAAATAACAAAATAAACATAAGTTTGAAAATTCATTAATGTCATCAACAACTACTTTAGGGGTTACTAGCTAACACCCGCACCATTTCTACCATCTTTACTGCTGCCACCAACACCTTCATTCATGTCATCACTACTTAACTCAACTCCATTGGTATTTACATTAACCTCACCTAAATTCCCACCGTAGTTACCAACTTGACTCTCTAACGAAAGTGGTGTAGCACTATGCTTAACATACACTTTAATGGTTCTATCAAGTTGTAAACTGGCAAGCATGTAAACTACAAAGTCATCATTTGCTATATATATTATACCAATTTCTAATTGCTCTTGGGGGAGTCTAAAGTAGTACCCACATGGGCCATCATACCCTAACTGCATTACTAACTTATCTAGTTCCTACATAGACATAAAATCAGGATCACAATTTAGAAATTGATCAACAAAGCCCCCCAAATAAGCATACTTAGGTAAAAGTTTAATAATTCCACCATGATGAAGCTCTGTATAAAAAGCTCAGATCCAACAACTGCATTAAAGTTTAATAAAAGTTCTAATGCAAGGAAAATGGGTTCGCGCCTACGTGGAGGTGCCACAAAGGCTACAGTCCGAGTCAGCTTCCAAGTATACAAAGTGAGAGACAGTGAGGGCAGAGTAAGGGCAGAGATCAAGGCTCCCTAGACATACCGAGAGGGTTGGCAGTACTGTGCAGACAGGGCGACGATGAACAGGGCCGGCAGTCAACATTCCATGCTAGGGTCCAAGTCAGGGGTGCAGTGTCAGGGGTTCGATGTCAAAAGTCCAAATGTGTTTCTCTCACTAGAATTTTATAGAGAATGGGTTTTTAGAGAGAGAAAGTGAAAATGTCAGAATGAAAGAGAATGCCCCAAATGAGCTCCAAAGTCCACTATTTATAGGCAAAAGTATGCTTATGTCATCAGCTGACATGTGTCGTCCCTTGGGAGTGACACATCACTAGGGGGTCCACAAATACCGGTTCTTCGTCGGACTGTCGGTTCCTAAATTCACACTGCTTTGCTTCACACAGCATCTCTCTACCTGTCTGGTAAGACTGACCACACCCATAACAGCATGCTCAGAGTAAGCTCGTTGCCCCAGCCATCGGTCCAAGCCCTTACTGAATCCCACTGGCCTGGAAACGGTGGGGAAGACTCGACGCCCAACTGCCAGACGGACTAGGTGCGATGCCCTCCGAAGACCTACTCCCATCTCATAGCGACTCGGGGGTCATAGTCGCTAGAGGTGCCGATGCAAGCTGCCAGTGTCGAAGCACGTAGGCCAGTCACGAAGACACCCTGGCGGAGATAGTGCCCCGAAGGGGTCGCCTATCCCGCGGGTGAGTCCTTGTGACGGAGCATTCGGAGCGCGTCAAGGTAGCATCCCAAAGGATTCGTCTACCCGACGAGCTGAGGTAGCATCCCAGAGTAGCCATCTACTTGGCGGAAGGGGAGTTGAAAAGCTCTCTGGCGGAGATAGTGTCCCGGAAGAGTTGTCTATCCCCGCGAGTGAGTCCTTGTGCCGGAGCACTCGGAGCGCATCAAGGTAGCATTCTGGGGTAGCCGTCTACCTGAGGTAGCATCTCGGAGGAGCCGTCTACCTGACAGAAGGGGAGTTAAAAAGCTCCCTGGCGGAGATAGTGTCCCAGAGGATTCGCCTATCCCCGCGGGTGAGTCCTTGTGCCGGAGCACTCGAAGCGCGTCAAGGTAGCATACCGGAGGAGCCATCTACCTGGCAGAAAGGGAGTTGAAAAGCTCATTGGCAGAGATAGTGTCCCAAAGGAGTCGCCTATCGCTGCGGGATGCTGCACATTCCGGAGAGTGGGTCGAAGCATGGTGCGGTGATAGGATGGACCAGCGCAAGGAGCATGGTAGTGTGACATAGAGCCGGGGGCGCGACTGTATCAGTGGTGCGACTCATGGGCGCGTCGGGGTGTTGAAAACAACGCGCATGTAAGACCCCAAATAACTAGTAATTAAATTATTGTTATATTTAGAGTATCTTTGTAAATTTAATTATTTTTGGGGTATTTTAGAATAAGTAATGAATATTAGGGGTCTTTTAATTATTTATCAAACTTAGAGACTTTTAAGGGCTAGCCAAGTCAGTTTACGATATATTCAGTTTTGGTTACAGAGAAATAGAAGAAGGAGGAAACTAGGGTTTTGGAGGATTGCAATCTTCTGTGCAAAATTGGTAAGATTCTTGAACCCACTTTTGATTATAAGGATGAATTAGATGATATTAGAATTGTGATTGTTAAGATTTTAACGTAAGTGGGTTAATTATAATATCTAGGTTTTGAGGTTTTCGGAAGCGATCGCAATTTGGTAAAGACTATTATATATATTTGAGGTAAGGATTTCATACACATCATCTACCTCTATTGAACCCTTCATATGAGTATCACGTTTGTAACAGTGGTGTAATTTTGGATTTCGGTTGTGACTAGCTACCGATACGCTCATATTTTGAACGCAATTCTATTTTCGTTTCTTTTTATTTGTCAGTCCTCGTTGCGTTAATTATTTGGTGAAAAGGTAACGTGCATCATCTGCACCTTTTGTTCTTTTTCTAATCTGAAGCCATTAATGCTTGTTTTCATGTACCCATTGGATGGCCATGTCGTGTGTTGACATTGATTTGTCCTTTTTAAACCTTTCAATGTTCCTTGACTAATGTGCTTAGAGAATATGGTCAGACCTCTTTTGCTTCGAGTTTCCGGCGAGAGAAACTGCCTACGTGGCAAGTCATGTGTTAATACACTTTCTTTTGTTTAAGATTTGATCCAAATCTCGTGATTTCATAATTTCGCGATCATACGAACTTGGATTCAATCGATTTTACTTTCCTTAAACTTGTCTCTCCGACCTCTTCGATTTGAGTCTAATACCGGGTATTTTCTGAAATCGTTAATTTATTCTCTTTGAAATGCAAAGTTTAGATGATTTTGTGACTTCTATATCTTTGTGATACTTTGATGTCTTTTGGACCCTTTGAATTGGACTAATGTTTAGAACCTTCACGTGCTTAGGTTAACGTGATGCCATGACATGATATGGAAATTGCTACCGGTATGCAACTTTGAACTTAGAACCTTCGCGTGCTTAGGTTAACGTGCTTTACAGTCACGTATTACGTGATTGTATCGTATTTGATTTTTAGTTCAATTATTTGACCGTGTTCATTTGACTTTGACTTCGATTTGATATTTGATGGATTGGAATGTCCCGAAGTGGGATTATTGGTCGTGCTCAGATTTTCAATCGTCTTTGCACTTTTGTTTTCATATGTTTTGTTGGACTCAGCTATATATTCTTGGATACCTGCGTTGTACTCCGTGGGTGTGTGCGTGTGATCTTTACTGGGCTTTGTGCTCACCCCCCTTTCTCCTCCCATTTCAGGTAATTAAGCCGAGACACCAGTAGAGGAGTTATCTATAAGCATGAGTCAGAGTTGTTCTTTAATTGTAGACTCTTTTTAATGTCTTGAAAATAAGAACTTGTAATAGTTTGATTAAGTAGCTTTTGGTAACCACTAACCCCAATGTTTGGGAAGTGATTATTGTTATTAAACTTCCACTGCAATTATTAGACGTTGATGAAGAACTTAAATGTCTTTGATTTTAGATATAATTTAGAGCTCTGATTAGTTCTTGAGGTTATGTTCTTGTTAAGTGCTTGGGTTGGTAAACAGGAATATTTTGAAATAGTCTGTGTTGATCCGCCTCTGGGTCGGGGGCGTGACAGCGCAGGTGCGGGCGACGGTGATGGGCACAGTGAAGCCAGCGTGCGAGCGATGACGACGGGTGCCGTGAGGCCGGCACGCGGGCGACGGCGCGGGTCGAGTGCCGTGAAGCCGGTGCGTGGGCCACGGCGACGTGAATCCAGTATGTGGGCAATGGCGGGCGTCACGGAATGAGTGAGGTGATGGAGCAGGGGCGCGGGCGAGGGGTGCCGTTGAGGAGTCGTGTGGGTGAAGAAAGGCTTCGTAGAGACGGCATGTGGCCTCAGGTGATGAGTGTCGCGAGGTCGGCGCGTGAGCGATGGCGAACGTCAGGCAACCACGGGTGACTGGCACTGTGAAGCCGGTGCACGGACGTCGACGAGCGTTGCATGGACGACCCGCGGTGGCAAGCGACGGAGCGTGGCAACGAGCGATGGTCGTCGCGGCGACGGAGCGCGGTGGTGAGCGATGGTTGTCCGTCATCAAGGTGAGGGGTCGACCCCCTTAAGGTGGCCAACCCCCCCCCCCAAAAGTGGCCGACCCCTTAAGGTGTAAGGCACGCCAAGGTTGTTTCACGAGCAGTTCGCGTGACTTGAGCATGGCCACTTTGACCGGCTTATGAGCTTTGAAAAATTGACCGTTGAATGTGCTGACATGTCATGAGAATTGGGACCCCCCAGTGGGCCTATAGGTATAACCAAGATAGGTTGGGAACAACTTCTAAATTAAACTAAATTGTACTACTTATAGGTGATAAAATAACTCTACTACTCATAAGTAACTGTATTGCTCAGGGAAACAACATGTTAACCCTACGGTTATTTAACCTAGGATTATATTTGATTTTGATGATAACTAACATTGATGATTATGTTGTCTAACATGCATTGAGTTGATGAAGCAATAGGAACAATCTCATACTCATGCAAACGGATTATTAGACGAGCAACACGATCAAAGACTCTCAACGGAACGCATCAAAGAGGAAATTCGACGATTGAAGTTTTCATGCTTTTATTTCCGTCTTTGTAAACTAGACATAGAGAGATGATCGTTACGATGACTGTATATCTAGAACTTGCCCATAGGTTTCCCTTGCATGCATAAAAAGATTTTCATGCTTTAAAAACAGGAAACATCATTTTCAGGGATGCAGTCGACTGCATTTGGATGCAGTCGACTGCATGTTGGGCAGTAGGGTATTACAGTCGACTGCATTGAATGCAGTCGACTGCAATACTTCCAGTAGCCCATTACAGTCGACTGCATTGCATTGCAGTCGACTGCAAGTTGGAATTTTGAAATTCCAACGGCTACTTTTTGGGTTACAGTCGACTGCAATGGGCATTGCAGTCGACTGCATTTACCGTTTGGCGCATTTAATGCCCTACCTAACCCCAAACGGTCATATTAATTCCCAGCTCTATAAATACTCATCTTGGGCATTGTTTTCATTCATCAATTGCATTCAAAGCTCTCATATCTTTCATATTCTCAAAGATCAAAGCAATTGTTCAAATCTCTCTTGTTTTCATTGATTTCTCATCCTTTTCAAGAGAGCATTTATTGTGAGCTTACATTAGAGAGAGATACACTTTCATAAGTCATCATACACTCATCTCTCTTGTTCTAGTACTTCAACTTGTACTCATCTACTTCTTAAGAGTGAAATCTTGTACTCATTTCTTCATTGAAAGGTTCTTGTATCAAAGCTTGGGGTTGTCAAGCTTTGGAGCTTTGGGTTTGTCAAAGCTTGTTCTTGATGTGGGTATAGCATCAAGGGATTGTAAGAGGTTCGATCTTGACCCGTAAGGAAGATCATACTAGTGGATTCTAGGGCCTTTCAAGGGACTTCCTTGAAGGGGTGGACGTAGGCTTGTGGGTATATCAAGCCGAACCATTTAATTCTCATTGTCAAGTATCTCTAAACCCTTCTCTCTTTACATTATTGTTTTACATATTGTGTTGAGATTGATTGTTTGTTTACTTAAGTTTTTGAGATTAAGGTTCGTTGGTTGTTATTTTTTAAAGTAGTCTTAAAACCCTATTCACCCCCCCTCTAGGGTTATTTTATTGGTTTCACAATATATATGCTTTGCTTTGCAATGATATAATATAGCAGAGGCCAGAGTATATCCACCATCGTGCACATAAACCAAAAGTCCAAATTAAAAATGCAAACTTTACGGCGATTAGTCTACATAATCCTAAACCAACAAATTAGAATACAATGTTTAGCACTTTACAACAGACAAAAAGCAACAATTATATGCCAACCCCAATTTGTGTCAGCCAAAAGCAAACACACAAACAAAATGCTACAGATCAAAAGGCATTTTATCCAGGTTTTTGGTCTACCCCCCCCCCCCCCTTCTATCTCTCCCCCACCTGCCCCGCCACACACACACACACACAAACAAAGAAATCGTAGTGCATTGTAGTATGCAAAGATGATATGGTTTATCTTGGCCATTCTACATATTAGTACAATTATGTATTGAATAATGACTACCTGAGGTTCTTTATCTTTAACTTACTGTGACTATATAAATATCTCCATAACAACTATTGTGTAATGCTCTTAATTATATATACAACGTTATATCCTCAGAGTCATTAAGCGAAAGCTTTGATATACCTACAAGTGAGATACATCATGCATTAATACCTCGGTACGTTAGGATTTTGTTTAATGAAAAATGAGCGAATATGATCTTACATGACATCCAGTTATGGTTATTCACATATGATGATATAATAAAGCTGATCATTATAAATCGTGACCACATCTTTTAATAAGGTGTTTCTACCGCTTAGTAAAAGATTGACTTGTTTCTTAAATCAATTTAATGATTATATAATTAATTATTAACATGAGACATATGGAAAAACATGTAATTGTTGAGAAACACAATACTTTAAAACGTTAATCGTAATTACAAATATCTATGGAGAAGCAATGTTACATCGATTAATTAGTAAGGTTAAAGCTGTAATTTCATAAAGTCCTTGACTAAATCACTTCAATTTTTAGAGTTTTTTATAATAAAAGAAATATTTGGTGCAATTAATTATTATTGAATAGGTAACACAATTAGACTATGAGTTATAAGCTAAGCAGTTGAGTTTTATTAAAGCTGGAATAAAAAAGCCAACAAGTCACCTTGCTAGCCCACATTTGAATAATAAATTGAAGGGAAGTCTTGAATAGATAGAAGTAGGGTTAAAGAGGGACATAGGAACCATAAAAAGGGGGCATTGTTCACCATTTACTGTTCATGAATATTGTTCACCCCGCTTTTAGAAGACTCTCTCTCTCTCTCTCTCCCTCCCCCTCCTTCCCTCTCTCTCCCCTCTTTTATTTTCTCTCTCTCTCTCTCTCTCTCTCTTGTTCCTTATAATATATTCTCTCCAACTTAGAATTATTTTCTAGAAGCTTAGATTGAAAAATTGCAAGAGCGCACACTTTCGAAGTAAGGTCACAGAAAGGAAGACTAGTTGGTGTCAAGATCAACATCAAATGTTTTCGCCAAGTCAGTGCCTTAAACCAGATACCAATAAGAACACTTTCAAATACGATGCTAAAAATTACAGACGATATTGAACATGAGAAATTGTAAAGTCACATAGGCAGTATAGGGTAATCTCTTAGCAAAGCCACAAAGGCGATGCTCACTAACACTAATAACTACATATGCATATGTACACCTGCTAGTCTATCAAGGTACTAGCCCACACTAATACACACCAAATCCTTTAATGCACACCAACTCCGCCGTATACACACCAATTCCTGCCAATACACACCAATGTAGAATCTCATGTCAATGTTCAGATTACGATAATCGCTAATTCAACATATAATTCGATGCTCGATGGGTAATCAAAGATGAGAATCGACACGAATGTCAAAAATCGCTTAAGGCTCAAAATAAGGTTTCATGGGCAGTCACACAATTTTATAACCAGAGTCCAATGGCATTCAAGAAACAAATAGAAATAACATATCAAAGTGAAGAAGTATCTTTTGGATAAAATTCCTTATCTCAATCCACGTTATGCGATGTTACGCAGCCTCGTTTAAAATTCCTTGAATTAACTTAAATTGATAATTTACTTATTAGAACAAATTACTATAAATCAAATGTTAATTACTCACTTTGACACTCTCAACCTAAACCAAAACGAAACAGATCCCTTAGATGGTCAAACCTAACCGATAACCTTACACACTCTATAAGGCATTAAGACACTCCAAAACTCATAATAAATCCTACTTTTATAGCATAAAATAGTAGAACAAGTTGCAATATGAATTTTCAAATGAAAAATGATTTTCTGAAATAATAGAAAAAGCCCAATAATAAGAATTAATACTTCTAGCTCAAATCAAAGCCCCATAATTTTCATGATAGTTTCATAATATATAGAAAAATAGTGGAACTGAAATTAGGATTTAAAAGCACCGAAATTATTTTAAAATTATCTATTTTGCTAAATCAAATGCAATATGGATTTTGTACAAATTCAACTCCAAAAATTATGAAACTAAAACTTCTTGCAATCATAAAAACATTATAGAAATTTTCCTAGAATTTATTAAGAATTTTAAAGACTCCAAATGAAATTTAGAAAAACTAAACTAACGGAAATTATGAAAACAATATTAAACGATTTCAGAAAACTATGAAATTTTACCAATAATTCTATTATGACTCTAAGAACCTATTTAAAAAGTTTCAAAAATTTACGATAATTGCACGATACCCACTGTCAAGTGGTACAACTGTGCAAGCACAGCATACAAATTTTTTTTTACTGCACAACACATCAACTCTTCATCCTCCTTAATCTTCTGTACCCACTTTCAAGGCTCCCGAACACACACAGAGTAGACTACACACCTCACAAACCAACTCACACAAATACCATCAATCAGGCAGTAGCTTCCTCTTTATTTTTCCAGCACCCACACATAATGTACAACAGTCACAGCTGTTTCCCCCCTCATTTTTTTCTTGTTTAATCCCATTTACAAACACATAACCCACACATAACACTCACAGTCAGGGGCGGAGCCATTGCTGTACGAGGGGGGGGGGGGGGGGGGGCTAATGTACCCCCTCAGATTTTGGGAAAATAAATAAATTATATATATAGTTTTTTTTTCATAATTTCACACTCTCTATTCGGCTCTCTCTCTCTCTCCTGTCGACCTCTCTCTCTCTCTTCTCACCTACCGACAACCGACTAAGTTGCTCACGGCGCGGCCGGCGCCTCACTCCGACAACCACGAACCCACGACGGCACGACACCGACATAAACCCACGACTGACGAGCAGCCGGCGGTGAACCCACGATCTGGGTTATCTCTCAATCTCTGTCTTCTAGATCTACGCCGACGGCGAGTCGACGACGACACAGGATCTGGATCCGACCTTGAACCTTCAGTTCGGTCTTCACTCCAAGTCTCCAACAGTCCACCAGCGGCCAAGAACTCCGGCGGGCGGCGAGTCGGCGACAAGTATGTTCCGACTTCCGAAACTTTAATTTCACCTTGATGACTTCATTGACTTGATCTTTCCGGTTGTCATCTCTACAAAATTTGTTTGTTATCTTTTTGGTATCATAGCTCATAGCCATAGGAAATTAAGAATGGATTATGGATAATCTTGAGCAGGATAAATGGATATTCTTGAGCATTGATTAGTGATTATGGATAATGTTTAGCATTGATTATGGATAATCTTGAGCATTGATTATGGTTAATGTGTAGCATTGATTATAGATAATCTTGAGATATTGAGGAATTGATTATGGTTAATGTTTAGCATTGAGATATTGAGATTGATGGAGGATGGGACCCAATTGGATTGAGATATCGAATGTGTGATTTAGTTGAATAGTGGGTTGAAATTAGGTTAACGCAATAATGAAACATGACTGGAAAAATAAAAGAATAAAATAGAGTTAAATACAAAACTGTCCCTTGAGGTTTACACGTTTTTGCAATTTGCTCCCCGTGTTTACAACTTTTGCAATAGTGTCCCCCGAGGTTGACAAAACCATTGCAAATAGCTCTAAAATTGGACGTCCGTTCAATTTTGGACGTTAAGTCCTCATGTGCGGTGCACATGCCATTTTGGCATGGGCAAATTTGTAACTTCCCCTACATATCTTCTCCACAAACCACAGTGTTCATCTCTCTCTCTCTCTCTCTCTCTTCATCTCTCTCTCTCTCTCGTCAACTGTTGATGGGATATAGAGAAACCCCATTTCTGCGAACTGGAAGCTCAAATGCTGGATCAGTGATAACGGCTATGTTGCTTTTGGGCATCATAACCTACAAAAATTCTCCTCGATAGCTTCGAGTTTGAATACATTTGTTCCTCATTGTTGTAATGGGAGACACAATGCACGTACCCATACCGTCTCCGGCCACATATTCTTCTTGTGGTAGGCAAAATCCTGATACTACCGCCCTAACGGCATCCTGTTCCAATTCCACTCCTTGATATGTAAAATTTGGCTTGCCTCATTCAAAATCAACCTGGCACAATAGGTACCTCTCCTCCACCACTAATCGAATCCACCTGCCCTCACCTAGGAAGTGAGATCCATGGCAAGATCAGGCCAATATGGCATACGAAATGTCTCCAAATGAGATGGTTTCAGAGTCGAGTTCACCAAACATCCGCCATCTGACTAATCGAACCATTTTATCTGCAACGCCTCCCTCGACCCCTACCTCTGGCATACACAAAAATCTGGATCTACCTCCTCCATCACCTCAACAAGCATGAATCAGCCACCATGATTAGTGACGCAGAATCCAGACACCTCTGGATATAAGCCATAGCTCCTTGAAGAACCTTCTGGATCTACTATAGGCTTCTTCATGACATCTGCAGACCCACGTAAGTTCATAGGCAAATAGAAGACTTCACTGGCAACACCTTCATCTTTCTCTATTATCTTGAGCATTCTCTTTCCTTAACGAGTTTCTGCAGATAGATCGAAGGTCTTCCACGCCAACTGAAAGATGAGCTGCTCTTCCATTTTTGTCATGAAAACAATTACAAAGTATGTGGGGAAGATGGGTAGCGGAAATTACAAATTTTCCCATGCCAAAATGGCATGTACACCGCACATGAGGACTGAACGTCCAAAATTGAACGGACGTCCAATTTTGGAGCTGTTTGCAATGATTTTGTCAACCTCGAGGGACACTATTGCAAAAGTTGTAAACACAGGGAGCAAAGTGCAAAAACGTGTAAACCTCAGGGCACAGTTTTGTATTTAACCCAATAAAATATTTTTGATTAATTAGATTATTTGATTGATGGATTGATATTGTCGAAAAATGCACTTTTTTTTTTATAATTGATGGATTGATAATGAAACACTTTTTCGTATTTTTGTGTATTGTCGAAAAATGTACTATTTTCGTATTTGATTGATAATTGATGGATTGATAATGAAACACTTTTTCGTAATTTTTTGTGTATTGTCGAGAAATGCACTTTTCTTGTGCTATTTTACTTATAAAAAAATTATTAATTTTTATATATTTTTAGCACTCCCTGGGATGAAATCCTGGCTCCGCCCCTGCTCACATCGCACACTCTTACACACACATATATACACACAAAAATTCTCCCACACACAAACATTTTTTTTTTTGGGTACAAACACACAATCATACACAACACATCCCATAGCACAAACTACACTTTTCACTTTTCATGGCTGTCTCACGACAGTGGGTCTCTCTCTCTCTTTCTTCCCCCAAGTTTTACACTCTTTTTTTTTTTGTACAAAAAAAGCTGATCGTAAGGCTCTAATCCAACCGACAGGGAGTATTGCGCCTCGGGGACCTACAAGGCCGCCACACATCTGAGCCCCCGATTCCCGCACCTATGTCGGGGTCGAAGCGCACAAGGATCCGTGTGTAGAGCACAAGCAAGGCGAGGACGTAAGTTTGCCACCAACAAGTGTGGCGGGCAGGATTCGAACCCAGGTGGGAAACCTGGATTGGGATCTTGGGGACCGCTGAACCAACCCTTGCCACTGACTCTCCAACTTCCTCTTTACAACAATTCATAAGGTACAACAAAGCCATTGCCTCGTGGTTGTGGCTTCTTCTTCTTCAACACATGCACATCCACATGCACTCCGCAAAACCCACTTCATGGTAGCCTTCCAGTTTGCTGCATAAACACATAGATACACACTAATAAACTCACGACTGTTTATCGGCAGCCATTGCGATCCCAAAACCCCCCTCATCTCACAAAACACTCACGCTCTTGCGTAACAGGCATCCTTTTCTCACGGCTTCCTCCCGACACCCCTATACACACTTTCATGAGCCCACAGTCACGACCACCATGGCTATGACTTCCCTAATTCATGCCCACAGAAATCTCACAATAGCCATCAATACAATTCCCATAAAAAACCTTTAATGATTAGAGAGAAAGGAGCAGAGGACTTACACTACAAGAAAAAGGAATTTTAGCGACAGATATGTCCGTCGCTAAACATCAGATATCTGTTGGCAAAGACTTTTAGCTACGGATGCTCCGTCGCTAAAAGTTCGTTGCCTACAACCCCGTTGCTAAAAAATTTATGACAAAAAATTTCTATTAGTCGCCTATAGTCGACCTTGAACGACAGACGTACAAATACAATTTGCGATGAATTTTCCTACGCTAATTCTATTTTCTGTATTTTTTTCAAAAAAAAATTATTACGTAAAATATTTAGCGACGGAGCATTTCGTCGCCAAAAATTGTTGACTTCTAAGGATGAAATTTCCGTTGCTAAACGTTTATCATTTAAACTTTAGCGACAGAACTCCCGTTGCTAAAAGTCGTTCATTAATAGTAGTTAGACTTTTAGCAACGGAATAAAATCCATCGCTAAAAGTCAAACTAATTTTTTAAAAAAATTATTTTTTAATACCTAAACCTGTAATTACAAATTCTCAACAATCACAATCCAACAATCAAAATCGAAAAATAAAATGTATACAAATTAGGAGGGCACAGGAGCGGGGTACAATAGAGTAGGGGAGGGGAGTACAAGTCGCGGAGGGGGGGTGGGGCACGGTAGCGGGATACAAAGAGTTAGGAGGGAAATGGCTGATCAGGGTTCGGCGAGTCCCGGATCTGATGGATCTGATTGCAATATGGGGAAGATTCAACTCAATGCTTGAAACCAGATACAAATAAGAACACTTTCAGATACGATGCAAATAATTACCAATGATATTGAACATGAGCAATTGCAAAGCCACACATGTAATGCAGGGTAATCACTTAGCAAAGCCATAAAAGTGATACTCACTAACACTAATAACTACATATGCATATGTACACCGACTAGTCCATCAATGTATTAACCCACACCAATACACACCAAATCCTCCGATGCACACCAATTCTGCCCAATACACAATAACGCCCGCCAATACATACCAATGCAGAATCTCATGTCAATGTTCAGAATACAGTAATTGCTAATTCGACATATAATTTGATGCTCGATGGGCAATAAAATATGAGCATCGACATGAATGTCAAAAATCGTTTAAGGCTCAAAATAAGATTTCATGGGCAATCAACACATTCTTGTAACAATTAACCAGAGTCCAATGGCATTGGAGAAACAAATAGAAATAACATACGAAATCAAACTAAAAAGTTGGGTTCGGATGGAATTTCTTTCCTCAATCCACGCTATGTGATGTTATGCAACCTCTTTCAAAATTCCTTGACTTAACTAAATTGATAATTTACTTAATAGAAAAAATTCTCGTCTCAAAACACTATAAATCCAATACTAATTACTCATTCCGACACTCTCAACCTAAATCAAAATGAAATAGATCATTCCGACACTCTCAACCTAAATCAAAATGAAATAGATCCTTCAGATGGTCAAACTTAACCGATAACCCCCCACACTCTATAAGGCATTAAGACATAGCAAAATTCATAATAAATCCTTATAATTTACTTTTATAGCTTAAAACAGCATAACAAGTTACAAAGCCCAAAAATAAAAATTAATACTTCTAGATCAAATCAAAGTCCCATAATTTTCATGATAGCTTCATAATATATAGAAAAATAGTAAAACTGAAATTATGATTTAAAAAGCATCGAAATCATTTTAAAATTATATGTTTTGCTAAATCGAATGCAATACGGATTTAGTACCAAATCAACTTTAAAAATTATGAAACTAAAACTAAAACTTCTTTATATCATAAAAACATTACATGAATTTTTTCAAAATTTATTAAGAATTTAAAAGTCTCCTAAAAAATTTTAAAAAAAACTGAATTTTTTAAAATTATTAAAAAAATACTACCCGATTTCAAAAAAATCTAAAATTTACCAGTAATTCTAAGATGACCCTAAGAAACTTTTTGCAAAGTTTCAGTAATTGACAATAATTGCACGATCCCCACTGTTGTACCATGCAAGCATAGTGTATAATTTTTTTTAATGCACAGCACAACAATTCTTCATCGTCCTTAATCATCTGTACCCACTTTCAAGACTCCCGAACACACACATAGCAGACTACACATCTCACAGATCCACTCACTCACAAATACCTTCACATAGGCAGTGGCTTCCTCTTTATTTTTCCAGCACCCACACACAATATACAACAGTCACAGTAGCTTCCCCCCTCCATTCTTGCGGCTCAATCCCATATACTAGCACATAACACACACATAACAATCACGGCACACACTCTTACACAAAAAAATACCCACATAATCACACATTACATTCCATAGCAGACATTACACCTTCCACACCCCATGGCCTCAACGCAGTGGGTCTTCTCTCTTTACACTTATGCACACCAGCACAACACTCACTCTCCACACATCCCCTTCATAACATTTCAAGAGGTACATCACAGCCACTACCCCACGGCTGTGGCTTCTTCTTGCTTAACACATGCACACCCACATGCACTCCCCCAAGCCCACTTCACGACAGCCCTCGTTTTTTGCCGCATAAACACATAGATACACACTAATACAATCATGGCTGTCTATCGGGCAGCCATTGCAATCCTAAAAACCCCCCGCTTCTCACAAAACGCTCACACTCTTGCACAACCTCTTTTTTAACGGCTTCCTCCCCATGCCCCTATACACACTTTCTTGAGCCCACGATCATGGCCACCATGGTCGTAACTTTTCTAATTCATACCTACAGAAATCTCATGGCAACCATCAATATAGTTTTCATAAAACCTTGAGTGATTAGAGAGAAGGGAGTAGAAAACTAACCTGAAAAAGATATGCTTAGTCAGATTCTGGCGAGTCCCTTGCTCGATCCTTTCCCTCAATCTTTCTATGTGTAATTTAGCCTTCTAATCTCTCTCTCTCTCTCTCTCTCTCTGTTGTAACCGAAAGAGAGAAATTCTCTTTCTCTATATACCCCAAATTCTCTTTCTCCTTAATTTTCTCCTTAATTTAAAGAGTTGACATTAATCTTAAATTAAAATCTGATTTTTATTAAAATCATTTAATTATTCAATAGTCCTCAATTTAATTTTAGATTTATAACTATTCTCGCTTCATTAATCATTGCTAAAAGTTATTGATAAAATTCGGTCACACAAATTGTCACTATAAAGACCTAAATCAATATCAGTTATAGCAGCTATTATTAGATTATAACTTATGATTCTAAAATTGTCGCTAAAAATCATAAACTATAATGCTCCCCAAATTCATCGCTAAAGGTCCATTGAATAGCCATATAAGATTTTTATCGTAAAACCATTCTTAGATCTTGGGATATTACATCCACCATACCCCCTTCCACCACCGGCATCCAATTTCTTACAACCAAATCCATAGAATAGAGAGAGAGAGAGAGAGAGAGAGAGAGAGAGAGGTAGGTGTTAAAAAAATGATGTGCTAGGTTGTAGCTATGGGGTGGTTGGTGGTTTGGAGTGTTGGGTGTACGTGACGGCAATGAGAAGTTGGTTGGAGGTGCCGATGCATATCTGAATTCGGGGGGAGAGGGTGGTGTGTCTGTTAAAAGGAAGAAGATGAGAAAACTAGAAAATCACGATTAGAAAAAAAAACAGTAAGACTTTTTCAAGTTTTATATAATTATAAGTAACTAATTTGACATTATTATCATTATTATATGTATATGGACGACGCATGCTTACTTAGAGTGGCATTTTAGAAAGAAATTTTGATCAAGGAACAGTTTTGCAATGATATTAGTAATGTGGAGGGAAACTATTACAAAATTTTCAAATACAGGGATAGACCTGCAAAAATGTGCATATTATTGAGGACAATTTTATATTTAACCCCAAAAATTATTGCTTATGTAGGAGCATTTTGTTTTTTTTTTAAATAAAATGATTCCTTTTATATAATTAATGGCATAGACAAAAATTAAAATCATTCATCCACTGCACACTTACGTTTACCAGTGAAAACAACCATGAGATCTTGCAAATGAAACATACTAAAGAAATATAAAAGGAATGATGCATATAAAAGAACCAAGGCAATGAAAAAAATGGTATATCTTTCTAATTTTGTTTGTGTACATAGTAGTTGCTTTATAGCAGGAGCAACTGATTAAATTTGGGAAAAAATCAAAGAAATTGACAGCCTTTGTAAACATGATTTTGCCGATATTTTGGGGTAATCCCTGCAATTTCCCTCTGTAATACACGTGATCCCTAATTTTAGCAAATGTCAACACTCCCCCTCAAGTTGGTGCATAAATTTTTCTAATGTCCAGCTTTTGAAGAGAGTTATGGAAGACTTTGCTTAGAACTATTTTTGTAAATGCCAGCCAATTGCTCTTCTGATTTCACAAATGGAAAATGTATTATCTTTGCTTCGAGTTTCTTCTAAAATGTTGATCCACTTCAACACGATTTGTACAGTCATGCTGAACTGGATTTTGAGCAATTTGTATTGCTGGTCATCGTAAAACATGTTCACAGATGATTTTGACTAGTGACCAATCTCTACCAATAATCCTTTTAACCAAAGTAGTTCACAGAATCCTTTAGCCATGTCTCTAAATTCAGCTTCCGCACTAGAAAGATAAACTATGTTCTGCTTCTTGCTTCTTCAAGTGACTAAATTTTCCCATACAAATTTGAAGTATCCTGATGTTGATTTCCTATCACTGGCATTCCTACCCAAGCTGCATCTGTATAACCATCAATATCCACGTGGTGGTTTTTTCTGAACACGAGTTCCTTTCCAGGAGAGGACTTTAAGTATGTAAAATCCGGATTACAGCATACATATGATATGTACTTGTATTATGCATAAATTGGCTAACTAGGCTGACAACATATGCAATATCTGGCCTTGTATGCGACAAGTAGATTAGCTTGCCTACAAGTTGTTAATACCTCTCTCTCTATTTGTGGGAATCTGGCCTTAATGTTCTCTTAGTCCATGGTTTTGAACTATAGAAGTGTCATCTAGTTTACATTCAAGCATCCCTATTTTAGCCAGTAAGTCTAAAACATATTTTCTCTATGAGAGAAAAATTCCTTGGGTAAAGCGAGCAACTTTTATTCCCAAGAAATATTTGAGTCCTTCGAGATTCTTCATCTTAATCTCAGTTGCTAAATACTCTTGCAAGTTTGTAATCTCCTCCTCATCATTCCCTGTGATTATCATATCATCAAAATAAATGATTGAGGCTATCACCATACCTTCCCAATGCTTCAAGAACAAGGTGTAATCATCATTGCTTTGTTTAAAGCTATGCTCTCCTTTTCGTCATTCCCTGTGATTATCGTATCATCAAAATAAAAGATTGAGATTGTCACCATACCTTCCCAATGCTTCAAGAACAATGTGTGGTCATCATTGCTTTGTTTAAAGCTGTGCTTCTTCATGGCCAAGCTGAAGCGTTCAAACCATGCTCTTGGGGCTTGGGGACTGTTTTAAACCATAAAATGCGTTATGTAACTTGCATACAGTTACTGCTTGAGAACTGGTAAAGCCACTGGCATATCCACATAAAATTCTTCCTCGAGATCTCCATGTAGAAAAGAATTTTCACATCGAACTGATGTAGTGGCCAATCTACAAAAGACAATAGCACCTTGACTGTATTTAGCTTCGCAATCGGAGAAAAAGTTACTTTATGGTCTATACCATAGACTGAGTGTATCCCCTTGCTACAAAGTTTTTCTTTGTACCGATTTATTGATCCATTTGCCTTGTACTCGATGGAAAATACTCACTTGCACCCAATGGTTTCTTTCTTTCAGGTAGTGGCACCAGTCTCCATGTGTTCATATTTTCTAGTGCTGGCATTTCTTCATTTATCGCTTGGATACATTTTGAGTTGCTTAAGGCCTCTTATGCTAATTTTGGAACCTGTTATGACGATACCTTGTGCACAAAGGCTTTAAGAGGATATGACAAGCGTTTTGTACAAACATAGTTGGCTATAGGATACCTCATCCTATTTTTCTTATGGTCTTGTGAATATCGGCTTGGTGGCTTGTCACGGTTCTGCCTGAAAGATAATTTATAGCCAACAAATTTATTAAAAGTTATGTCAAGTTAACATGAGAATCTAAATTCTATACCTCAGAGCTGGGAAGGAGGAACTGCTCTTCCCTGGTAGATTGTATAGCCTGCTCTTGGCCGCTAATTGAACCAGTTACATCATCTTCTATTATTCATGATTGAGTCTTGGTTGCTTCCTGTGACAGTAAATAAGCTCCCGTGTTTGAATCAGTAGTAATTCTACACATTGTTATGGTATTGTACTATCAAAACCCGACCATCTTTTCCCACATACTATGCTCTTCACAAAATGTCTCCCCCTGAAGACAAGAATCGTAATTGGATTCTGAAAAAAAAAAACAGTCAGATCCTAGAAAGATGACATCCATGGTGCTATAGAGGCGCCTAGTTGAGGGATTGTAACACCGATAGCCTTTTTTATGGTTCCCATATCAAGGGAAAATACACCTAATAGTACACGTATCAAGTTTGGTCCGCTGTGTTTTGTGAATGTGCACATATGCTACACGTCCAAATATTCGGGGTGGAAGCATTAAGACTGAGGGCAATGAATCTATAATGAGCAGAGTTTGCAAAGGGGTCTCAAACTTCAATACTCAGGATGGTGGCATTCGGTTGATTAAACACACAGAGGCCACAACTGCACATGTCCAATATCTTTGGGGTGCATGTGCTTCCGTCAAGAAGGCTAATGTTGTTTCAAGTGCCTATTCTTCCGTTCTGCAACTTCGTTTTGTTGTGGAGTATAAGTGAAACTTGTTTCATGAAATATACAATATTCTTGAAAGTACTATTGCATTTGATTTTACTATAGTCGCCACCATTATCCGATCGAAGAATCTGAATGTCAGTTGAAAATTGAGTTTTGACCATCTTATGAAAAGAGCAAAAAATACCAAAAGAACTTTACTCTTATTCTTCATCAATAGAGCCAAGTCATGCTTGTACAATCATCGACAAATAACACAAACCACCTAATACCAGAAGAAATCATGATAGGAGTCGGCCCTTAAACATCTGAATGTACTAACATAAAAGGTTTCTTACAATTTTTAAAGCTAATAGGATAAGGAACACAATGGCTCTTAGCCAAAATGCAAGTTTCAGTGCGAAATAAATATTCATGTGAGTCTAAAAAAAACTTGGAAAGAGATGCTTTAAGTAAGAAAAAGATGGATGTCCCAGTCGATAGTGCCATAACCATATTTGTCTTTCCTTATCATTGGTTCCATGTGTTGTATTTGTCTGTCCAAGATTAAGATCATCCATGTAGTATAGCCTTTCTTCTTTAGTACCACGACCAATAATCTTCTTATTGCGAAGATCCCGAAACAATCAAAACTTCGGATACATTAGTACGCAATAGTTTAGTTCTTGAGTGACTTGTCCAACAGATAGTACTTTATTAGAAAGGGATCGAACCAGCAGAGTATTCAAAATTTTAAAAGATGGGGAGAGTGCTACTCTTCCCACCCCTGTGACCGGATATGTTTACCCCATTGGCGTTAGCAATGGATGTCCTTTTTGGTTAACTTGTTTTAATGAAATCATGTGAATCAAATGTCATATGATCTGTAACTCCTGAATCAATAATCCAACTTCCGTTACCTGGATTATCTAAGGCTTTTGTTTTATTCGCAGTAACCAGTAATACTCCCTGTTGCGATATGAGGAACAGCTGTGGCTCAGTAGATGCGGCATCAGAAGTGTCTCCGGTATTCATAAGAGTAACCCAACCAACGTCATGTTCATTTTTTGCTTTAAGGTTATGCCACCATTCAGGATATCCATGTAGCTTAAGGAAAGTGTCCCTGGTATGTTTTGGACTTCTGCAATGTGTGCAATCCACTTCTTCTCATTGTGGTTTTGGTTTTGTTGAGAAATTATGTTTTCCATTTAGCTAAAGTGAAGGTTGTTGCTGTGATTTCTATCCTTTTGAGGCCATGACTGCACCGTGCGCAGAATCATCTTTTGTTAATATCACAGATTGTCTTAAATCTTCTCAGCGAACATGCGCGTATGAATAGTCGTGGGAATTGGTTTAACCTGAAGCACATCTCCTCAAATTTTATTAGGTCGATCATCTAACCCTTCTAGGAAAGTATAAACTCTATCTTCTTGAATAATAGAGTTATATTTCTTTATATCAGATTCGCATTTCATCGGATTTGGTAGCCAAAACTTGATTTCTAGTCACAAGCCTTGAAGGTTGTTGTAATATGTTTCGATAGATCCTTCAATTTGTCTCATCATTGTCACTTTTCTTTTGAGATCATAGACTTATAATGTGTAAGCCCCGTCAAAATACGTCGTAGCAATAACATCCTAAACCGCTTTTGCAGTTGGAAATCGAATATAATTAATGATTAGTTTTGGATCCATGGAGTTAATTAGTCAACTCTTCACCACTGCGTTTCTTTTGTCTTTGTTTTCTAAAAGTAGGATTTGTCTCTTATGGCTGTCAGAGATCTCCATTTATGTATTCTAGCTTGTATTTGCCCGAGATATACATCTCAACAACCTGGGACCAAAGTTCGTAGTTAGTATCATCTAGCTTGATGTCGATTGGTGTTGCAAGTGTCTCCTGACTTGCTGCCGATGGAGTCTGATTCATTATTTGAATCTAGACGTCAAGTCTGCAAGTAGAGAGCTCTTTGCTCCTATTTCGAAATTGTCAGTGGACAGAGATTTCTCCACCATTCTCTCAGCCTCTCAAGGTCTCCCTCTTCTTTCTTTCTTTTTTGTTATTTTGCAAAAAAAACCTCTCAAGGTCTAGGCCCTATGCTCTGATACCATAAAAAAGGTATATCTTTCTCATTTTGTTTAATTTACACGGTAGTTGATTTATAGCATGAGCAGCCGATTAAATTTGAGAAAAAATCAAAGAAATTGACAACCTTTACACGGTTTTTTCTATATTTTTGGGATGTATAATTCCTATAATTCCCTCCGTAATTCACGTGATCCCCAATTCTAGAAATGTCAATGGGCAATGCTGAAAATGACATAGTTAATATATTACAAGACGATGATGTAATGTTATATTGAGCATCCTCAAATTAAAACTCCAAGAAAAAGTAAACGGTATATAAGAGCTAGGAAAATAATTTGCTACGGTTAGTCATGTCTTGTCCGATTACTGTTGAAAAATTATTAGGTAAACGGAACATAAGAGCTAGAAAAATTATCTATTATGGTTAGTCTTATCATGTCCAATTAACATTGAAAAATTATTAGGCATTTCAATATCACGAAATTATTTAAAATTTCTTTGTTTGGACGAAAGGCCCATTTACAATCCCGTCTGGTGCATTTGCACGAGTCCATTAAGTAGTAAAGAATCTTAAAGATAAAATAGGCTAAATAATTACTTTTAATTAAAGTAAATTCAAATCCTATGAAAACCTGTCATTTTTCATTGAATTTCACCTTATAGAAAAAAAAAATCATCAGCGAAATCCAATCCTAATTCTTTTTTTTTTAATTTCAAACGACTATAAAAAAATTCAAAATGAAATTCTACTACCTTTATTGTTCTAAAACATAATATCAAAAGCCACATGAATTTTGTGCACAAAATAGCCAAAAAAGAAAGAAGGGCAAATTACACTTATATCCTTGAGGTTTGGGTATAATTACAGCCAATGACAATAGTTTGGTATAATTACACTTATGTCCTTTGACCAGACGGAATGCAAAAATACATAACGGTTTTGACAAAAAGACCTAATTGCCCTTAAATAAAAGTGGAAATCCTGATTTGCCCTTGGGAGACAAAAAGCGGGAAAGTGGAAGCTCATGCATCATTTTATTATATATATTTTCTCTCTCATCTCTCTCTCTCTCTCTCCCTCCCTCTCCCTCTCTCTCCTCGTTTCCCGTCTGTTCATCTCTCAGACACTAAAAAAAACCCTAGTTCGTGAAAGATTGAAGTCGTGGTCGGCGTGAGAAAGTTGTGCTAGAAACAATTTAAGGTTAGTAATCGCGAACCCATTTGTTAGCCATTTACGATGTTTTGTATGAACGTGAATACACTGTGTTTGGGTTTTGTTCTGCAAAATTTAGCCATTTTTAAAACTCATTTTCTCGTAGATCAACAACCAGTTGATGACTGCATGTTATGATCTTCGTCTGCTCAGTTTGAATTTTACTATTTAGGGTTTTATTTTTCGATTTAAACGTATGTCTGTGCTATCATGCAAATCTAAGGATGTCTAGGGTTTTTGTACTTAAGATATCCCTTGAATTGAAAGTGTAGTGGGTTGTATCTTGTGTAGCATGTTTTCTCCTCATGCATTTGATGTATCTATTTAGGTTAAGTAGTTTGCGGGAATGAAAAATTGGAGCTTTTCTGAAAAAAGCTTAATTAGTGACAAATGATGCCGTAATATCGTTGTGTCTGCAGTCTTTTGTCCTTACATGTTACTCTTTACCCTTTACATATGTATTTAAAGTTAGGAGTATTTTCTTTTCATCTTATACCAGGTTCAGATATGGCTTCTCTTTACCATGATCTTAGGGTGCATTATGACAAGAAGTTTGAGTTCAATATACCCAACGTTGATCCAGATAGGTACAGTTACATAGACCTGCTAGATGACATATGTAATCTGGGACTTAGTGATGCTATGAGCAATGTTAGTGTTATGTTTGCTATGAGTGTTTTAGTGGGTAGGACTGAGATGTGTATTGACATCGTAGATGATAGGAGTTTAATGGAGATGTTTAGGTTAAACAAGAGTGTGAAACTGATAGATGTGTATGTATCTACTGTGGAGGCAATACCAGAAATAGGATATGAGACCCTAGAACTTAAAGCTGCTCCTGAACATGAAGCTGAGGAAGCAGACGATGATGTAATTGTAATTGAAACATTGCCCAGGGTTAGCAGCAATGAGGATAGGGTTGGAACAGGGAACATGGCAAGTAGGGAGGAAGAAATAACTGAAATAGCAAGTAGGGAGGAAGAAATAACTGCAACAGCAAGTGGGGAGGAAGAAATAACTGAAACAGATAACAGGGAAGAAGGAATAACTGAAACAGAAAACAGGGAAGAGGATACAAATGAAACAAATACCAGAGAGGAGGATATAACTGAAACAAGGAATAGGGAGGAGGATATAACTGAAACAGGGAACATAGAGAGCAGTGAAGAGGGTGTAAATGAAACAAGGGACATGGTGAGTAGTGAGGAGGAAAGGGATGAGACAAGAGACAGGGAGAGTAGTGAAGAAGATACTAATGAAACATATGCAAGGTTGAGTAGTGGTGAGGATAGTGATGATGAGTCTGTTAGCCTGGGGGAAAGTGACAGTAGTGATGGGGTGGGTTTGTATGAGGATGATATGTCTGATTATGAAGGGAGTGATGACTGTGAACCAAATTATGACAGTGACTCCGGTGTTGATGTTGTGAAGGATAGAACTGAACAACTGAGGGGAAAGGTATTTGAAAAGACAACTGCTGGGCATATTTCTTTTGAGGTAGGCCTGATATTTGAGGATGTGCATTCTTTCAGAAGTGCATTGAAGGACTATGTGATACAAGAGGGGTTTAAATTGGTCAGAGATAAGAGTGATTTGGTAAGAGTAAGTGGACATTGTGCAAGAGATAACTGCCCTTGTAAAATTCATGCATATGTATGCCCTGATAGAACAACTTTCAAGATTAAGTCTATTGGACCAGCCCACACTTGTGTTAGAGAAGGTAGAATCCCAGAAGCTACATCACCTTGGATTGCTAACAAGCTCATAGAACTAGTTAGATCAAATCCAGATATCAAAATTGCTGGTATGATGGCAGAAATGTAGAAGTATAGGGTGCAACCTAGTAGAATGCAGTTGTATAGGGCCGGGAAGAGGGCATTAGATGAGATAGATGGAGGACATGCTGAGTCATATGCTAAGCTTCCAATGTATAAAGAGATGGTTAAGAGGACAAACGCTGAAGCAGTATTGGAGTTAGAATACAATAGGCCTGACCTGTCAGTTCCACCTTCATTTAAAAGGCTGTTTGTCACATTTCCTGCTATGATTGATGGATTCTTAAAAGGGTGTAGGCCATGGATAGGGTTTGATGGATGCCATCTAAAAGGAACATATGGAGGTGTACTGTTGGCTGCCATTTCTATTGATGGGAACAATGGCTTGTTTCCTGTAGCATTTGGCATTGTTGAGAGTGAGAACAGGGACAGTTGGGAGTTTTTCTTTGGCCATTTGAAAAGCCAAATTGGGGAGGGCAGGGATGAGCAGCCTTGGACATTTATGACTGATAGGCATAAGGGGTTAGGGGAGGCAATCAACCATATCTTCCCAAAATGTCTATAATAGGCACTGTTGCAGGCATGTATATGCAAATTTCAAAGCCAAGCACCCTGGTTTATTGTTGAGAAATAGCTTTTGGATGGCTGCTAGGGCTTATAATGCAAAAACATTTAAGTATGCAATGGAAAAAATAAAGGACCAGAGTAGGGAAGCTCATGATTGGCTAGCTAACCTACCATTATCATCATGGACAAGGAGTGGGTTTGATCCAATGGCAAGGTGTGATAGTATCACAAATAACATCACTGAGAGCTTCAACAGTTGGGTAGGGGACTTGAGGTATCTGCCTATATTGAGCTTGGTGGAGCAGCTAAGGAGCAAATTGATGGGCAGGTTTCACATGAGGTTACAGTCAGTATCAACATGGGACACTATTGTACCCCCAAATGTTCTGGCAAAGTTGAACAAGAATAGAGAGGATGGTAGAAAGTGTACACTTTTAGTAGCTGATGACAATGAATTTCAAGTTAGTGAGTTTACCATCAACTACATTGTTAATCTTGAGATGATGAGCTGTGAATGTAAGGCATGGGATGTGACTGGGATTCCCTGTAGGCATGTTGTTGCATGCATATCTTACAGAAGGGGTATGCTTGAGGACTTCTGTGATCCTTGTTTCCACAAGGACAAAATGTTGAAGACCTATGAGGGTATGATACATCTTGTACCAGACATGAAGCTGTGGCTTGATATTTTCATCACTCCTCCAACTGTTTTACCCCCACCTCTGAGAAGGCTGCCTGGCAGGCCTAGGAAGCATAGAAAAAGGCAAGAAGATGAGTCAAGACCAAGTCAAAACAGGTCAAGCACACTTAGGTGCTCAGTGTGTAAGGAGCTTGAACACAATAAAAGGACATGCCAAAGGGCTCCTGTAAGGGCAAGGGTATGACTAAGACTCACCAATTTTGCAAATCATTTTTTCATGTTTCATGTTCCATTTCTTCTTTCTAAGGGATTTTTGCACTCCTACATGACAGGGAAATGGAAATAGGAGAGTTGCTGCTGCTGCCACCACTTTTGCTTCTGCTGCTGCTGCTGAGACAACTGATGACCAAACTCCTTCAACCTCCCAAGCTGCATCAACAACCATAGCCTGATAATTTGTTGTGTACATGATTGTAATTGCTTAGGGATTGCATTTGTAAATGTGCTTATGGATCCATATTTGTAATTAACAATCTTTTTGGACATGACTGTAATTACATAAATGTGCTTAGGGATCCAAGTTTGTAATTGACAGTTTTTTTGGACATGACTGTAATTGCGTAGGGATGTGCTTAGGGTAATTGGATGAAAGATGTCATTTTGGACTTGACAGTATTTTTTAGCATGACTGTATTCAGGGCTGTAAATGAAATATGTCGTTTGGCGTTGAGATGACTGGTATGAGCTGCAATGTTGTTAGAATTGATGGGTACAATTGGCCATTAGGATGAGAATGGGTTGTGTTTGCCCCCTGTTGCAGGATTAGTGACTTTTGGACATTATTGATACATGATTGTTGATGTTTGGACACTACTGATACATGATTGTTGATGTTTGGACACTAATGATACATGATTGTTGATGTTTGGACATTTATATTATAAAGATCTTGTTATTTGGACATTACTGTTACATTATTTTTAAGTTTAGACATCTCAGAAATATAAACTATAGTAGACTGTAAATGCTATTGTGCGCAGCTGTTACAAACAACAAAGCCAAATAGTTTGACAACACAAAGTACTTTACTAAAGAAGAAAACACAATCATAAATTAGAAAATTACAGCCCTAACACTACTACTTCACTCCAATGGCAATGGCCACTAAACACCTCAAGAAGCATCCTATTAAAGCTATTTTCAACATCTTCATGATCTCTTCCAAGCTGTCAACCCTCATACGCAATAGCCTGTCATGCTCCATTGAACCACCAAACTGTAAATGTGCTTCGGGTACAGTCTAGCTACCAAGTTGGGGTGCAAGAAGCCCAAGATTGGTAGGAATGCACCATGCAAACATGTTGCATTGTCCGAATGGACATGTGTAGTACAGCTTCTGCTTGTTGTTATGGGACCATGAAACCCTAATTGCAGCCTTCTGTCCACAATCGCAATTTTTGTCCTCATATTTCAGGTCACATGCTTGATTCGATCTCTTACGTCCAATATTAGAAGATGACAAAGACATTTACATTCACTATCTGTAAATGAAAAGGAAAGTAGTGATTAGGCAACAAACATGAAAAAAATGGGGAAAAACACATTGGGGACTTTTATCAAACACCTGGTGTGCACAGGCCCTTAAGTGATAAATTTTGCTCTTTTGCTCTACAAGTAGAGCAAAAGAGACCAAGTTTAACAAGTATAGCAAACCCTAATTTCGTGACAAGCCCTAAATTCGTAACAAACCCTAATTTCGTACCACACCCAAATTACAGCCCTACATATGTAAAACCATAATTTTGTAACTCAAGATAAGCTCGGTTTACCTTTAATATGAACCGATGTTGTATATTTATCCTTTGCAATCATGTGTTATCCAAGCTGTCCACCCTCGTACCCTAGTTTGCCTCAGTCCCTCGCTGCCATTTTTGTTCTCCTTTTGCAATTACACAGAATACCCACTTGAGAGGGTTAAAAAGGTAGCTTTGAAATGTAAGTGGGAAACCAAACCACAGGCACGTCAGAGGCATTTTGTCTTATACTGTTCCATACAGTATAAAGGTAAAATTGGTATTTTTAAAATACATATTGCTGACATCATTAAAAAAATACACTTTTTGGCCGGAACCCTGACGGATGGACACGACTGATACATTTTAAAAGTGTTTGGTCACGAAATGTTACATTTTGAAACTTGTTGTCCTTGACTGTAATTATACCCAAACCTCAGGGATATAAGTGTAATTTGCCCAAGAAAGAAAAATCGATATAGTAAGCTCACATAAAGCATTTTCTTTGTGCACCAAGCCCGACTAAGGTTGGGCTAAATTTAGAATCCCCATGGCACTACACATCACCTCTCCATTTATCATCAACATGTTGGATAAAAATCCGTTTAAATAATTTTTGGAGCAGAATCGCACTTTCTTACACAAAAACAGTAAGTATTACAATACAAATTTAATAATAGCACGTGACAATAGTAAAAGAACGATCTCACTAAACTATAGAATCAAGCCGAGGCTTTGTCCTAAAAGGTTGATTCGCGCTCCCCGAAACCAATGGTTCAATGCGATGGGCTTCACAGCACGCAACCTCCAGGATTAGTCTATAGTACTATCTCCGTTTGCACGCACATGCAACAGAGACTCTTGAACAACTCTCTTGATTTTCCTCTTCCACGACGCACCAAATATTAAATTATATAAGTACTAAAATATCAAGGTTTTGTAGTAGAGTTTTGGAGTGAATAAATGGGAGTGTGTGTCTCGGATGTGTGTAGAAAATAAGTGAATGGTGTGTGTTTTAAAGTGTTGGCCGAGACACATATATATAGGGAATGAAGGAGTGAAATCTTGGAGCCAAAGTGTTGGCTTTGTGTGGAGCCAAAGCAAGAAAAGAGGCATCTGTGGCTTCTCCACAGCCCACCAAAGAGACATGGAGTGGGACCAAATTGTGTTTTGAAACACATAAAATACAACAATCCCCCACGTGTTTCAAAACACAAACTCGCTAAAGGAAGAGGAGACGAGAAATTATGCATCGACGAGGTGTCACGTGGATTGAACCTTTCCTAGGATAAATGAGCAGAAACTCACTGAAATACAATGGTAGAGCGAATACACTTTTAACCAGATTTCGTTACTATGAATTGCGCATACTCACCACCCACATAATTTATCTAGTTAGGGTTGTTCTCGCGGGTTGACGCTAAATGGCCATGTGTCATGCCTGGATATTCTTGTGTGCTCTAGCGACATACCCAAGTCTCATAGAGGCGGCTCAACCTCACACACATATAGGTGGTATCCATCAGGGAATGTGCTGCAGCTGAACACCCCATCCCAGTAATTAGGGACTATGGACCCATCAAGAGCTATGTTCATCCTCACACACTGCAGTGATCACTGTCATACACCATAGGGATAGACTCTTCTTTTAGGACCTCCCGCCTTAAAGGATATACACAAAACGACAGTGCCCAACGGACTCCATGACTTCGTTATTACCTATTGAACCTCCTTCACGGGATCGCCGATCACAGAGGTTAGGTATCCGTCACTGCATCTCTAAATTTGGGTAAAGTCTCATCCCCCTCGATGCTTCCATCACTAGGCCTCTCCATAGTGGCTTAGTCAGAGGATCGGTCAAGTTCCTTTCTGACTTCACAAAATTCATAGATACGGTACCGTTCTCAATTAGCTGCCTCACAGTAGCATGTCGCATCCAGATGTGACGACTCTTCCCATTATATATTTTGCTTTTAGCTCGAGCAATAGCAGCTTGAGAATCACAATGCATTACCACAGGTGGACTAGGTTTACTCCACAAAGGTATATCAATCAAGAAACTTCTGAGCCACTCTGCTTCAGAACAAGCCTTCTCTAAGGCAATCAACTCTGATTCCATGGTGGATTTAGCGATAATTGTCTGCTTGGACGACTTCCAAGAGATCGATCCTCCAACTAGTAGGAACACATATCCACTAGTGGGCTTTAACTCATCTGAATCTAAAATCCAGTTAGCATCACAATAACCTTCAAGTACAGAAGGACGACCACAATATGTTAGTCCATAATCAATGGTGCCTCTCAAATATCTCAATAACCTGGATATTGCATTCCAATATTCTTCACTAGGATTATGAGTATATCTACTCAATCTGCCAACTGCATATGCAATATCAGGACGAGTATGATTCATCAAAAACATCAGGCTACCAATTATTTGTGCAAACTTATTTTGTGACACACTGTCACCACAATTTTTCACAAGGTGTATTTTTGCATCATAAGGTGAAGACAAAGATGTACACTCATAATGCTCATATTTTCTCAGCATGTTCTCAACAAAGTGTGACTGCGATAATGTGATAGAATCATCATGCCTCAAAATTTTGATTCCCAAAATGACATTAGCTTCACCCATATCTTTCGTGTCAAAATTAGATGCTAAAAATCTCTTACTAGTATGCACGATATCAATGCTTGTTCCAAATATAAGCAGGTCATCAACGTACAAGCATATAATGATAACACTATCATTAACACACTTATAATAAATACACTTGTCAGCATTGTTAATCAAGAATCCATCAGATATCATCACGTTATCAAAATTTTCATGCCATTGTTTAAGAGCTTGTTTCAATCCGTTCAAGGATTTAACCAATTTACACACTTTATTTTCTTGTTCGGGGACCACATATCCCTCGAGCTGCTCCATGTATATTTCTTATTCTAAATCTCCATTTAAAAAAGCAGTTTTAATATCCATTTGATGCACATCAAGTTTATGTATGGATGCAATAGCAAATAAAATTTTGATAGATGCAATTGTAGTAACAGGAGAGTATGTATCAACATAATCAACATTTTGTTTTTGTTTGTAGCCTTTAGCCACCAGTTCTGCCTTATATTTCTCAATGGAACCATCTGGTTTCAACTTTTTCTTAAAGACCCATTTGCATCTAATAGGTCTAGTCTTATAAGGCAAGTCGACGAGTTCCCAAGTATGATTAGATATGATTGAGTCTAATTCATTATTAATGGCTTCTCTCCAAAAAGGTGCATCTATAGAAACTATAGCATCATGATATGACAATGGTTCATCATTAACAAGATACACATAATCATGTCCAAAACTAGTTTCGGTTCTCATTCTCTTGCTTTTTCTTAACTCTAGAGTTTCACCAATAGGATTATCAGCACTAGCATGCTCATCAATAACTCTAGGCATTTTATTTTTCATAGGAAAAATATTCTCAAAGAAAGAAGCATTTTTAGATTCAATAATAGTATTGGCTTCCATGACACACTCTTAATAACAAGAAATTTGTATGCAATACTATTAGAAGCATAACCAATGAACACGCAATCACAAGTTCAAGAACCCAATTTTCTCTTTTTAGGCTCAGGTAACATAACCTTTGCCAGGCACCCCCACACTTTCAGGTACTCCAAGTTAGGAGTGCGACCATTCCAAATTTGATAAGGTGTTTTACCAGTCTTTTTATGGGGTACTCTATTTTGTACGTGACAGGCTAAGAGAATGGCGTCCCCCCTTATGTTGGCGGGTAGGCCAGAACTAACAAGCATAGTATTCATCATTTCTTTTAAAGTCCTATTTTTTCTCTCAGCAATTCCATTTGATTCAGGTGAATAAGGTGGAGTTACATCATGAATATTTCCATTTTGCAAACAGAAATCATCAAACAGATTAGAGTCATATTCACCACCTCTATCAGTTCTAAGCCTTTTAATTTTCTTATCCTTCTGATTTTCAATTTCAGACTTATAGTTCATGAACATTTCAAGAGCTTCGCTTTTCATCCTTAACAGATAGAGTCTAGTGAATCTAGAACAATCATCAACAAAGATCACATAAAACTTTTTACCACCTCTAGTCATCGTTTGTTTTAAATCACCTAAATCACTGTGAATTAAGTCAAGGGATTCACTTTCTCTTGTGACAGGTTTACATGTTTTCTTGGTGCTTTTGGTTTCAGCACAAATTTTACACTTGTCTATGTTGGACTCATTAAAATTAGAGATCAAACCCATCTCTTTCATTTTCTTAATGTACCCATAATTCACATGTCCAAGTCTACGATGCCACACATCAGCAGAGTCAATCAAGTAAGCAAAAGTAGACGATGCATTCTCATTTAACAATTTAACAACATTAAGTACATAAAGGCCTTGGTCAAGATACCCCTTACCGACAAAGACATCATTTCTTGTCAGAGTCACAATACCTTCGTCGAATATAGTCTTGATGCCGGCCTTACCGAGTAGCTGTACTGACACAAGGTTGTGCTTGATCATCGGCACGTGAAGCACATCGGATAGTGAGAGCGTTTTATCAGATGTGAGTTTGAGAACTACCATTCCCTTTCCCACAACTGGTACGGACCTGATGTCCCCAACGTACACGCATTCTGTACCTTCCCCCACATTTAAGTAGGAGGCGAACACGTCTCGGTTAGCACAGATGTGCCTAGTGGCACCCGAGTCTAAGACCCATCCCTTCACTTCCGTAACCAAGTGCACTTTTGACACCACAGCTGCAATGATATCATCATTTGCTTCAACAACGTTTGCTCTCGCCCTTGGTGGAGCCCTTTTATTATTGTTGTTGTGGTGGCGGTGCTGGTAGTTATTGTGGTTTTGGTTGGCTTTTCGATATCTACAAACATTTGCATAATGCCCTGCTTTTCCATAGAAAAAACATTCACCCTTTTTCTGTTGAATCTGTGGATTAGACACTTGACCTCTATTGTAGTTATTAGAATGGGGTCTCCCATAAGGCTTATGACCATATCCCCTATTGTGCGATTGTTGGGTCCTAACCGGTCCACTTTCAACTACATTAGCCTTAGACATCATTTCTTTAGCCTTACCGGTCATTTATAATTTTCTATTTTGAGCCTCAACTTTAATATAGACTATTGTTTCCTGTAGAGTCATAGCGTGTCTCTTTTGTCTAAATTTATATTTAAATTCTTTCCATGAGTGAGGCAATTTTTCTACAAGACATTGAGCCATAAATCTTTCAGGTAAAACGTCACCCTCTTTAGCTAATCCATTTATAATATTTTGAAAATCATTAATTTGAGTTTCAATGCTTTTATCATCAGCCATTTGATAGTGCAAAAAATTAACCGCTAAAAACTTTTTAGTGCCTTCATCCTCAAATTCGTACTTGCTAACTAATTCATCCCATAAAGCCATAGCAAGAGTAAAGTGATTATAAACTCCATATAGATCATTAGATAAAGTATTACGAATAGTACTAAGACAAAATCTATTAGCGTTATTCCATTTTTCTAAGACTTGAGCATAATTTTCAGTATTGTTATCCGGCACAGGCTCAGTCAAAACGAACGAGATTTTAAAAAAATTCAAGACATCCAAAACCATATCTTTCCATCTTTTAAAATTATTTCCGTCAAAACGTTCAATACGACTTGCGTCCGGAATAACTTTCGTTTGTGCGAGAAGTTGCGATTCCATTTTAATCAACCTTTTAGATTGTTGGATATAAATCCGTTTAAATAATTTTTGGAGCAGAATCGCACTTTCTTACACAAAAACAATAAGTATTACAATACAAATTTAATAATAACACGTTACAATATAAAAAGAACGATCTCACTAAACTATAGAATCAAGCCGAGGCTTTGTCCTAAAAGGTTGATTCGCGCTCCCCGGAACCAATGGTTCGATGCGATGGGCTTCACAGCACGCAACCTCCAGGATTAGTCTATAGTACTATCTCCGTTTGCACGCACATGCAACGGAGACTCTTGAACAACCCTCTTGACTTTCCTCTTCCACGACGCACCAAATATCAAATTATATAAGTACTAAAATATCAAGGTTTTCACTACAAGAAAAGACGTCTTTTGCGACGGAGTTTTAGCGACGGAATAGATTCCGTCGCTAAAATGAGTTTTACCAACGGAAACATCCGTCAGTAAAACTCCGTCGTAAAATGTTATTTAAGCGACGGATTTATTCCGTCGCAAAAAACTCCGTCGGTGAAAAGGCGTTTTACCGACGGAAACCTATGTCGATAAAACTCCGCCGTGAAATATTATTTAAGAGACGGATTTATTCCGTCGCAAAAAACTCCGTCGGTACAAATAGGTCTTCACCGACGGACGTTTAGCGACGGAATAAATCCGTCGCTAAAAGTCTATTTAATTCACAGATCTGGTTTGAACTGTCACTGCTTCTCTCTTCGAAAATCCCAAAACCCAACTTCCCTCTACCCTGGCGGCGACCTCCCTCGACACCGGCGGTGACTTCCCTCGACCCCGGCGGTGACCTCCCTCGACAACGGCGACCACCTGCAACTCCGGCGACCACGGGCCCTCACCTCCGACAGATCTGTGAAGAGGAGAGAGACTGAGAGAGAGAGAGAGAGAGAGCAGCGTCGACCACCGGAGACGACGGTTTCTCACCTCCGGCAGTATTTCTCGTGAGGTAAAGTTCTTGTCTTCCTCTCTATTTGCTCTACGCTATACCTTCTGTCTTCCTCTTATACATGTAAATTGCTGTGAAAAGTTAAAGACATTGGAGATTGAGTGGGCAAACTTTGCTTTCTTAGAGCTCAATTTGATAAGATTATTAGTTGTTGTGATCAAGTGAAGAAAAAGATATATTAAGAATGCGAATTGGTGGGTCAGAGATATTAAGGGTTCGTACGTTTATCATATTCGTTTTCTGTTTTTGCAATGATGATGGGTTTGTAGGAGCTGGATTGATAGTTTTTTTTTTATTAACAATGGGTATAATGTAGTTTGACTTTACTACCTTTCAATAAAACGGATTGTTAATGTAAAGCGTTGTAATTAAATGAAGGATATGTTAGGCATGTGGATTTATGGGCAATAGATAGTAGGAACATGTTGTTTGATTAGTTTGACTTTAATATCTTTTAATAAAATGGTTTGTTAATGTGAAGCATTGTTAAAAGTCCAAAAAACTTCACAATAAAAACGATCTGTCTTACGAAAAATAAAAACGATACAAATCAAAGATTTTCCAAAATATTTTTTTTAATATTTCAAGAGTAATAACTTCTAAAAACTCCAAAGTTCAAATCACACATAACAGTAACTTGAAAACAAAACCCAAGTTTATAAAGCCTACAATTACTCGAACTAAAAAGAGGGATCACATTACCAGCGTGAGTTAATAACGTGGTGATATTTCTTGTAATTGGTCAGTGACGAGGATGAAATAACGTCTTTATGGAAGTGGATGCATTGAGCCGCTGTTTGCGGGCGCCCCCCCTAGTCCCTTTCCCGAAACGGGAAGAGGAAGCGTTTCAATTGCTAGGCCTGGCTAAGCTGGGGTGGTAATTTAGGGCTAATTTGATGCTCCTAGAACACGACATTTGTCCAAATATCTAGTTTCTGAAATTACGACTATCATCACTACCTTTGCCTTCTTGAACTTCCTACAAACATGAGGAGGGCTGGATTTGCTCTCCGCGCTTTCAATATTGAAACGGCGAGAGCAATGGATGTTGCTGTTGATCCGAAAATATTGCTTATGCGATTTCTTTGGTGGCAGGAAGCCACAGACAAGATCGGGTTAAGTGGCGTTGGATCTAGATGGGATGGGACGGGACGGAACTGGGCAAGGGACATTAAAATTAAGATGACGCAAACCCAAAACCCTAAACCCTAAACCCCAATTGAATCGAACCCTAAATTAAACTAATTGAACCCCTAATTAAACCCTAAATTGATTGCCCCAATCTAACCGAACCCTAATTGAACCCTAAATTGAATGCCCTAATCCAACCGAACCCTAAATTGAACTAATTGAACCCTAAATTGAATGCCTCAAATCAACCGAACCCTAAATTGAATCAATAGAGCCCCCTAATTGAACCCTAAATTGAAGTAATTGAATCCTAAATTGAATGCCCTAATTGAATCGAACCCTAAATTAAACTAATTGAACCCCTAATTAAACCCTAAATTGATTGCCCCAATCTAACCGAACCCTAATTGAACCCTAAATTGAATGCCTCAAATCAACCGAACCCTAAATTGAATCAATAGAACCCCCTAATTGAACCCTAAATTGAAGTAATTGAACCCTAAATTGAATGCCCTAATTGAATCGAACCCTAAATTAAACTAATTGAACCCCTAATTAAACCCTAAATTGATTGCCCCAATCTAACCGAACCCTAATTGAACCCTAAAATGAATGCCTCAAATCAACCGAACCCTAAATTGAATCAATAGAACCCCCTAATTGAACCCTAAATTGAAGTAATTGAACCCTAAATTGAATGCCCTAATTGAATCGAACCCTAAATTAAACTAATTGAACCCCTACTTAAACCCTAAATTGATTGCCCCAATCTAACCGAACCCTAATTGAATCCTAAATTGAATGTCCTAATCCAACCGAACCCTAAATTGAACTAATTGAACCCTAAATTGAATGCCTCAAATCAACCGAACCCTAAATTGAATCAATAGAACCTCCTAATTGAACCCTAAATTGAAGTAATTAAACCCTAAATTGAATGCCCTAATTGAATCGAATCCTAAATTAAACTAATTGAACCCCTAATTAAACCCTAAATTGATTGCCCCAATCTAACCGAACCCTAATTGAACCCCAAATTGAATGCCCTAATCCAACCGAACCCTAAATTGAACTAATTGAACCCTAAATTTAATGCCTCAAATCAACTGAACCCTAAATTGAATCAATAGAACCCCCTAATTGAACCTAAATTGAAGTAATTGAACTCTAAATTGAACCCTAAATTGAATGCCCTAATCAAACCGAACCCTAAATGAAACTAATTGAACCCTAAATTGAATGCCCTAATACAATCGAACCCTAAATTGAAATAATTCAAGCGCATCGGATATGTGAATTTTGAACATTTTTTCCCATTTGAACATTGATCATTTGTTTGATAATTTTAGGTTGTTAATTGTGCGTTTTAGAATTGTGATTATTGATCGATGATTTTAGGTTATTAGCTGTGCATTTGAAGTAATTACGATTATTAATTGATGATTTTAGGTTGTTAATTGATGATTTTAGATTGTTAATTGTGCATTGAGTATTTGAGATATTGAGATTATTGACGGAGGATGGGACCCAATTGGATTGAATGTGTGATTTTTGTTAATTTTTATTGCATTGAGCATTTGAGAATTGAGAAGTGAGATTGTTGACGGAGGATGGGACCCAATTGGATTGAGATACCTGTTAGTTAGCGCATATAGGGACACCACGTCTGATCGACGGTGTCCGACATTTAAAAAACAAATTAACGTATGCCGATGTGTCTAGAGGTGCGTGTCGGTGGGCGTCGGACACGTGTCCGGAGGCGTCGGACACGTGTCCAAAGGCGTCGGACACGTGTCGGTATGTGTCGGACACGTGTCGGTATGTGTCGGACACGTGTCCGGAGGTGTCAGACACGTATCGGACACCATATCGACACCCTATATGAGGTGTCGGAATTGAGGTTGTTGAATGTGCATTAAATTTAGGTTAGTTAGGTTAATGCGACATTTTTAGCATGCACCCCTTGGAATCTAATCGTGGCTCCAGCGCTGGCTATAATTAGCCCTAATTAGTCCTGATTAATAATATTTTAGTAAATCAATTAACCCTAATTAGCTCTAACGAGCCTAATTAGTTTTAATTAACCCTAAGAACCTGATGAAATTCAAATTAGCTGTAATTACCCCAAATTAGCCCAAATGAACCCAATTATGCGCATATTGATTGTAGTTAGCCTAATTAGTCATAATTTGCACTAACATAACCCAATTACGCCTAATTAGCGCTAGTTAGGACTAATCAACACTACTCGGCACCATCAAAACCCTAATTAGGACTAAATAACCCTAATTAGTCCTAATCAACCCTAATTAGCTATAATTATCCGAAACTAGCCCTCATTAACATTAATTAGCCCTAATATAACCCAATTAAGCCTAATTAGCCCTAATTAGGACTAATCAGCACTACTCGGCACAATTAAACCCTAATTAGGACTACATAACTCTAATTAGTCCTAATCAACCCTAGTCAGCTATAATTATCCGAAACTATCCCTCATTAACATTAATTAGCCCTAACATAACCCAATTAAGCCCGATTAGCCCTAATTAGGACTAATCATCACTACTCGGCACAATTAAACCCTAATTAGGACTAAATAACCCTAATTAGTCCTAATCAACCCTAATCAGCTATAATTAATAATCGTAATTAACCCTAATAACCCAGTTAGCCCTAATTAGCCCTTGTACATCCCATAATTACTCCATGTTGCCCAGAGATGGTTCAATTACTCGTTGTTTACAAACCCTGCCTTCTTTGAGTTCTATTAATATAGAACTCAAAGAAGGCATTCGTTGAGTAAGTTAAAGTCTTAATTCACTTACATTGTTGTACATAATTGAAAGTGTGTGTTAAGCGAGTTAAATGCATATTGGTTTGCAGTGAGTTCGATGCGGAATCTTTAATCACTGATCCCGCTGGACTTGAATCTCATCGGAAATCACAATTTGTACAGTGGTTCAAAATCCGTGTAAGATTATTTAACGAAATTATATTATGTGTTATATACAGTTCTGTGGCCAATTAGTATACTGATTTATCCTTAATTTTTACCGTCATCTACAATAGGTTCAGTCAATGGATAGACCAGTGGCCTCCTGCTTGAAATTACTAGCCGAAGGCCCTAACAAACAAACATCCTGTTACGGAGGCTATATCATCAACGGGTTTAGGTTTAACGTAAAAGATGATGACCGAACAAAACAAACCCAAAACAGTGGAGTCTTGGTCAACGGCGACTGTTATGCCGAGAATTGCATGGATTTTTACGGAGAGCTAGATGAGATTGTTGAGCTAACATATCTGGGTTCCCAAAACCGCCTGGTAATGTTCAAGTGTACGTGGTTCGATGTCACATGCAGTAGAGGAATCCGTGTTAGCTCTCAAGGGATTGTAGATGTCAATGTCAAGTCAAGACTTGCATCAGACGAGCCCTTTGTGTTTGCTAGTCAAGCTGTACAAGTCTTTTACGCGGACGTCGCCAATCCCAAATCTCATTGGTATACAACTATCAAGTCCAAGAAATTGCCCGTGACATATGACAGTGAGCTAGACTCCTTTCAAGCCGACCAACCACGTGTCTTGTTCCCTGTTGAGGTCAACAACGAGGAGGACGATCTTCCTCTTCCAACAACACTTCTTGTGGGAGAAGAAGTCGTAGATGATGACGCGGAAGATGTTGAAAGTGTTGGAGATGATGTGACCGAGTCTACTGATGAAGAGGATGAATTAGAAGATGAAGAGGACGACGAGTCCCACGAAGAAGAGGGCGACGAGGAAAGTGATGAAGATGATTCGCAAACTGAAAATGATTGACTTGTAATGTTGTAACATCACGGGAAAAATGTAGTAACATTTTAGAACTTGGTGTTTATTGATGTGTTTTTGCACATCCGTTCATATATATATATATATATATAGTGCCGATGATGATTTATGCCTAAATTATTGTTTTTCACGTGTTAATGTCTTTGTATATAATCTATATGAAGTCAGATATGGATAGGATACGGGCTATTCGTGGCCGGGCTGGACGCCGAGCTGCTTCCTCCCCGGTTAGTCCCACCTCGTCATTGCCTACTGATGACGAGGCATAGAGTGATCGCGGACAGCCATTGGGGGCCCAACCCAAGCCGTCGCCGTCACTGTCGCCCCAGGCCCAGACGTCGCCGTCGCCCCACCCGTCGCCCCAGCCCGACGCAGATTCATCCCACACGCGCGTGCATTCTCCATCTTCCGTGGGTTCTACCTCAGGTATAGTTGATAACGGTGTTTCGTACATTTTCGCTAGCCTTATATTTGAACTGTATTAATGTCTGTGTTTTGTAGGATCTCGACGAGGCCGTGGTCCGACACGCGGGGTACGCATCGACCCCCAGCGTAAACAGAGAGTTACGCTCACGCAGGAGGGCCTGTAAGTACTAAAAATATCACCTCATGCCTTATGTTTAAAATATTTGGGTGTTAATTTATATTTGAACTGTATTAATTAATTTAATTACTTCTTTGGCAGGATCCTGGAGAATATGGCGAGGACGAAGATCGGCGTTCTTGTGAAGGGCCGATTCTTCGAGCCACGCCTGTACTGGAAGGACTGGGATGCCGCTGCGAGGGAGGCCCTATGGGAGGAGTGGCTGGTACGGTGAAGTATTTTTTTCAGCGTTAGTAAATGTTAAATTACAGTTTGTTTTATGTTGTTAATTTGTGTTATTGAATGCCTTACAGGAGGGGTTCACGTTTGACACGCCTCAGCAGCAGGTACTGGGGCAGCAGGCTTTCTTTGCCTACATCGGCAAGAATTACCGCCGATGGCTCCACGATGCACGGGACCGGGCGAAGAAGGCGCTGCCCGCGGGTGCCCCGATGACGGACATGACGAGATATCCCCCACATTGGATATCTCACCGTGTATGGGGGGAGATGATAGATCGGTGGGCTGCGGATCCAGGTTGGGACGCCAAGAGTAAGAGCGGGGCTGAGAACAGACAGAACAGAGATCCGACGCACACGGGGGGGGGGGGTCGGTGCCACACGACATCGTCCGACACATGAACGCGGTCGAGCACCCGGATCTGGAGGAGGATGAGGTCATAGCTCTGACCTATACTCAGACGCACGTGCGGAAGAAGGACAAGGACGAGACGCACCGGGCGGGCGACTATATTTCAGATATTGCCCGGCGGATCGATGTGAGTCAATTTATTTAAGTTAATGTTTTTTCTTTCTATCCTCAATGTCTGTTTCGTTAATTAATGCCCTAACATATCGTTAAACCACTATTTTTGCAGGCCTCGTATGAACAGCTAAGGGGGTCCGAGCAGCAGTCCGGACAGCCATCAGCGTCCACTAGTACGGCTGCGAGTACTGGGGGGTTGAAGCGATGGCTGGATACGCCGGAGGTCGTGAATCGGCCGAAAGGCCGCATACGCGGCCTGCCTAGCACGACTGCTCGTGCCGTGATAGGAGCGTCCTCACCCCCTGCTGCCCCTCCACAGACACCTGTTCCTCGACATCAGTTGGACGAGGAGGAGATCACGCGCATTGTTACGGTGCTGTTGAGGATGATCAGGGAGCAGGGCACTGCTGGACCGGCCGCCCCGGCCCCGGATCAGCAGGATCCAGATCCGGGACTCGGGAACCCCTGATGAGCCCCTTCCCGTACCCGTTCCTAGCTCCCCCCCTGCCCCCCGCGCCCGGCTTGTACTCTTATCCTCTCTCCTAACCGGCTATATCCGGTTCCCGGCTTGTACATGTATGAGTTTTTTTTATAATAAATATTTTTTATAATTGATTATATATATTTCTTTCTGTATTGATTATTGTGCGTTGTTGTTGAGAATTGAAAATTGTATTACAGGTCTGGGTAATTGAAAAATTCAAAAAAATTCAAAAAAAAAATTGACTTTTGGCGACGGATTAATTTCGTCGCTAAAGTATTCCTACAATCAGTTATTTCGCGACGGAATATTCCGTCGCTAAATAAATTTTTTAGCGACAGAATATCCCGTCGCGAATATCAAATATGTCGCTAATTTGACAAAAAAAAAATTTTAAATTCTAAAAATATAATTTGCGACGGAATATCCGTCGCTAATGAAAAATAAATCCGTCGATAAAAATGACATATTTAGCGACGGATTTAAAAATTCTGTCGCTAAACTATTAGTGACGGGCTTTTATACGAGGGATATTTAGCGACGGTGAATCCGTCGCTAATTCTTTTAGCGACGGATTTTTGGCTTTTAGCGACGGATTTCCCCGTCGCTAAAACCCTGTTTTCTTGTAGTGTTTGTAGTAGAGTTTTGGAGTGAATAAATGGGAGTGTGTGTCTCGGATGTGTGTAGAAAATAAGTGAATGGTGTGTGTTTTAAAGTGTTGGCCGAGACACATATATACAGGGAATGAAGGAGTGAAATCTTGGAGCCAAAGGCTCAAAACTTGGATTGTGTGGAGCCAAAGCAAGAGAAGAGGCTCAAAAATTATGTCACTTTGTTGTACTAAAATACAAGGAAACCCACACCACTGCTACCAGTCCACAAGACACTGCCCACCACAACACAGCGCGCCTCCTATCGCCACGAACTTGTAAGTTGCGACCACCATCATGGCAACTCTATGTACGCCACCGCCCCCCCCCCCCCCCCCCCCCCCAATAACAGAGATCCATTGGCCATGGATCTGCAGGAAGCTTTTGGCAAACAGTTCACGCGACTGGGAGTGACGCTATAAATTAATTATTTCTGCCACAGAGTTTCTCTACATCGTAGGAGCTGCCATTGAAGCGTCACGCTCTCACGATAATGACTCAATATTAATTAAGTAATCGTCTTGATAAACAATGTTAAGAACCCATCAATTGTTTGGTCCGGCCATAGTTCTTAAAAAAATAGCAACTACATTTATTTGGTAGTTAACTTTTTATTTAATAAGTTTCACGCGCTCTCAAACTATGCACATAAATAGCATAAAGCACAAAATTTAACTTCTTGTCGAGCTTGAACAACTAGCATTGGCTGTTGACCCACAGGAAGACTTTAGATCATTGACTGCTGACCCCCACATGCATCGGGCAAGTTGGAAAATTTGTATTCTTAGTCTGCTGTGATGAGAAGTTGAAGGCCTATGAACAGTATAACTTAATTTGCTCGTCTGCTACATGGCACGTAGGCTTGTAGGAGGAAAAAGTCAGCTTCTTAACTCTGAAATACTGGGCAGGTTGTATTTCTTAACTGACGTATTTGGAAAGTTGGATAAACTAAATACTTAATACTTGGAGATAATCGTATTCAGAAGTCCAGCGTGTGTGTGTGTGTGTGTGGGTGGGTGTGGGTGTGAGGAGGGGTTGACGTCAAAGTCGTTACATCACTGCAACTTAGCTCATTTCGTACTATGCTTCCCAGCTATTTCCCCCATCATTCCGAGAACCTTCTTCTATATGGTTCTTTATAAACTGCACCGTATTTTGTACTCCCATTTCCTCTTTAAGATAAGAGGGAGACTCAGAGCTCTAATAATCCATAGATATTGTTCTAGCCTCCTCCCTCCTCTCTCTCTCTCTCTCTCTCTCTCTCTCTCTCTGTCTGTCTGTGCAGTGACCTGCTAATTAGTTGATCAACGAATTTGTTGAACCTCTTGCTACAAAATGACAGCTAAACGGTCTTTTCATGAATCTGGTTCAGACCAAGATCAAGAAAACGAAAAACGAAGAAGAACTAGACCTACACTAGCTTCGTACGTCTTAGAAACTCAACCTAGCTGTTTGCATCTATATCTGTTAGATCTCTAGTATAAAGCATGATCTTATGTTTAATTTGGTTTCGAAGCTACTACTACGTGCCTTTGTTTTGACTCTTCTTTCGTTTGTTTGATTCCAGCGTCATCAGCGAAGTAGTTATGGGGAATTTCTTGCAAAATTTCTGCTCAGCGTTGGAGCCAATGCTTCGGAGAGTGGTATGACTGTGAACTGTTAGCATACCCATACATCATAATTCTTACTTGAACGTTTTACAAGTCGTGCTTGTCACAAGCAATATAGATTTAATTGCTGCATAATTAGACTGCTAATTCCTGTTGGCTGAAAGTAGCATCCCCCTTTCAAACCATAAACAGTAAAACCTAAAACAAATATGTGACTCTTACACGTACTATGTAGCATGTTGGTTAATATATTCTCCTTGCTTTTCGTTTTTAGGTCAATAACGAGGTGGAACGTGGACTTAAGAGACGTACATCATCTTTAACTAGGTCGGCTTCATTGCGAATCCAAGCGCTTGAACCAACAAGCCTAATGCTCATGTTTTCTAAGGATCTTTCACTCCCACTATTCACCGGAAGCAAGATAATAGACGTTGAAAGCAACCCTCTTCAAGTAATTGTTGTTGATACAAGAGGTGATCAAAACGTCCCGACAACTCTTCCGTATCCGCTCAAAGTAGAGATCGTGGTTCTAGACGGGGATTTCCCCCGGGGAGATTGCGAGACATGGACTAGTGATGAATTTGGTAAAAATATTGTGAAGGAGAGGACTGGCAGAAGGCCTCTGCTTGCAGGAGAGTTGAATTTGACCATGAGAGATGGATTTTCTCCCATTGGAGACATTGAATTTACAGACAATTCAAGCTGGATCCGAAGCAGAAAATTTAGGCTTGGTGCAAGAGTGGTTCAAGGGGCACGCCAAGGTGTGAAAATAAAAGAAGCCATGACAAAAGCATTCGTCGTGAAGGACCACCGCGGAGAACGTAAGCCTTTCCTGCTTTATGCATTTTCTTTTCGACTTTTCTTCTACTTATTTTGCAACTTGATGCACTAGTAGTCCAATTATATGTTTCGTCTTAATCTGAATATATATCTCTTTCATTCGTTCCGAGCCTTTCCTAGTTTATACATTTTCTTTTCGAGCTTTCCATCATACTTCAACACCCATTTACTTATAATTTGCAATTTGATGCACTAGTAGTCCAATTATGTTATATCGTAGCTAAATATTCGTTTTCACTTATATTATGCGTACAATTGTTAGCTGGAATATCAACTCCCAAAGTACATGGAAACACCATACTATCATACGATTTATTGCAAGTAACCATTTTTCTAATACTATTCCTTCGGATGTAAGAGAGTTAATGAAGTGTACTCATTTAGTAACCTACAACTATTGGTTTATCAAAATTGAACTGAGTATTGTTATATAATATTATTGGCCTTTGCTTGAATTTGATGTTATACCAAAAACATTGTTTAGTCAGACCGAATGTTGATACGAAAGCTCGAAAATTAGGGTTCTTCGTTGATGTGAAACTTAACTAGTAGGCTAGTAACTAAAGGCGTTGCACTTTCATTTAAGTGGGACCAGGACCTCACATACGAGTTCATTTAAATCGGAGTTCATATTTCTTCGTTCAAAACCGTTTGTACCAATATACTAGTCCCAGTGCCAAAATAAAAATTGCTTTGTCGGAGCAAACTTTGCTTCGAAATGCTTGTACGAGCTTCTTGGGAACTCTTTATTACTTAATCAAAATTCATATGTGCTTTGACACTTGTAAGCATCATAACGTTGTTGTGCTCATTTTTTCTAAAAGTTAAAGATTGTAGAGCAACTTGTAGTAACTGTTGACTAGTCTATCCAACATAACAAAAATAACATCAACACATACGTCAAGATATGGTTGCCGTCTTACATGTACAACTTGAGTCAACAATAGTTAGCACACTATTAGTTATATGCATTTAATCATCTCTAGAGACCAAATGAAACTTGTTTGTCCATATGAATACAGTTTTCTTTTGGTTGAACGTTTTCTTTTTTGTTGTAAACAGTGTACAAGAAGCATCACCCACCGATGCTGAAAGACGAGGTGTGGCGTCTTGAGAAGATTGGGAAAGACGGAGCTTTCCATAGAAAACTAGCTTCTGAAGACATCAAGTCTGTGCAAGACTTCTTAAAGCTCTCCATTGTCGACCCATCCAAGCTTAGAACGGTATATACTCCATCTTCACTTGAAATGTCTTTATCTGATAACAGAAATACATTCTACACTTACGAACAAAGGTAAATGGAAAATTTGATTGCCATGTCTACATTTATTTATTTTATTTTATTTACAGATATTAGGTGTTGGAATGTCTGAGAAAATGTGGGAAGTAACTCTAAAGCATGCTCGGACCTGTGTTATGGGACGCAAATTGTACATTTCTCAAGGACCCAACTACACAATCATCTTGAATCCGATTTGCCAGGTTGTCAAGGCGGTAATCAATGGCCAAATATACACTAACCACAACCTAACAATCTCGAATAGGGTATGTAACGTCAACGATATATATGCACTTTATTTCCAGCCGTAAAATGATGTTGCTGATTTTTAAGTCGAATTAATCAGATTTAAGCTAATCGTTAGTGGAAAATTCAGGCATTTATCGAGAATTTGGTTAGAGATGCATATACAAGTTGGAACTCCTTAGAAGAAGTCGATGGGACGTCTAACGCGCCCGCGCTACTCACCCATGGTACATATTGTTGCTTTTCGTTTCATATTTTTTCTATTTTACAATTTTTTTTGAGAACATGGGAACACATTACATAGTTTTTCATTTCTAAAAGGTCAAGCATAATTACTGTCATTTAACAACATGTAGCGGACTAGTTCAGTGTGGTGCAGCCAGTTCGCTACAATATGCTTCCTTTCTTTCTTATTATACCTGTTTTCAACGCTAAATTAGTTTTCGTTTCATCCATTTTCGTAATATTGTTTTCTGGTAGTAATACGTAAATGCTTTGTGCATACCCTTCTTAACTAATGCAGGTGATTTCGTGGACCAGTACTCAAATCAGTGTCACGCCACAGTAAGATCAGACGAGCACCATGCGAGGTTGATGGACGAATCGCTTCAAGTGGCTTCAATGCCAAGCAATGCCATCATTCAGTGTAACGACTGGGTAGTAAGTTCTGCATATATCAGCAGTACCCCCACCGGAAATGGTATCCGTTATAACTTCTCGGACTCTTCATCCGACGGAGAAGCTAAGTTTTCCAGGTCTTTCGTCGACCATGGAAGTTGATGGTACAATGTGTATGATGTGTTGTAAATAAGCGTTTAGCCTGTAACTTTTCTGGCCGCCCCTTGAGAAAACTGTTGTGGTTTGGCATGGAAAACTTGTTCTGTAATCGCATTCCCCTTCATTAATTCCACTGCGTGATCTCCGCCACCATGTTTTCGTGTATAGGCATGATTAGTTGAGGCTCAAATTAATAAATAAAATATATGGTGTATGATTGTTTTACCTGTATGCATATTGTTTGTACCAACAAATAATTTTTTCACGACATGTCTTTAATTAATGTCACTAAATGGCTTCAACTTTTATAAGTACTAGCCCAGTAACTCGGGCCAAGCTCGGATCTGTTTCTAAAATAAAGTATATTATAAGGTTTTAAAAAGTGTACTAATAGACAAAAAAAAAAAATTAACACTATAAATAATATCTTATTTGATTACAAAGAATAATCTTAGTACCTAAATTAATCACGACTAAGTTAAGTAAAATATGAAAAGGTGAATTCACTTGCATTACTAACTTTCGATTATTAAATAACATTGTTTGTTTGATTAGACTGCATATAATAATTATGAGATATTTGGATATATGTGTGTTTATCTGTAATTTCTTTACATTGTAAGTTGAAAGACAAATATTAGATAACAATACAATGGAGCCGCTGAATACTTGTTTGAAGTTTTCAAGTATTATCGCAAATGAATATTGGTTTAGCACTTAGAGTAATCGGATAATCACGCTAGTGCCATACAGAGTTAAATGGCGAATATGATTGTAGTTTAAATTAAAATCGGGTGACGCTATCAAGCATCCCTTTTGAATTGTAAACGTTGCATACCAATTTAATTCTTTAACTTCATAGGGTCTTTAAGGTATTACAATATATATATATATGTTCCTGAGTTATTAATTATAACGATTAAGTACAAATTTAAAAATGAACAAATTTGCATCTCAAATTTAACAGGACTTATGTATGCATCTTATCCTTATTTTAACGGAACAAACACATAATATTCAATATTTTACGTATATTTTTTCTTTAATTCTTATAAGATGCTAGTAATAAAAATATTCAATTGATGAACAGGACATGTCCTTATTTTGGAGTGTTGAAATTATTCTCATCTTTTATGACTATTATTTGTCGCTAATTATAGTTTATATATCTACTAAATGCATCGAATGATATTTTTTCATAAACTACACTTATTTTATCACAACATAATCTAACATTTATATACCAAAATATGTCAGGTTATACCTATAATTATAATGAGCTTGTAAAGAATAATAAATATCATTATATTAGACTAATATTATAAAGCGAGCACAATAGTCACCAGTCAAAGTTATAATCAATTCCATCATAATCAGGATTAAGTTTTAATGCTTATAAGTTGTCTAAAATTTACTAATTAGTCTTTTTTTTAATAAAAAATTAGTTAAGTATTATTGAAAAAAGTCTTTTTATTGATGGTAAAGACTCTATATAAAAACGAATTGGTAAATTATTAGTTTTGTAAAATTAGACGGATATATTTTTGTAACATAAAGGTTTTAGATGTTCTCAAAATAAAGTAATTAATGCATATGTGATTTGTTTTCAAAATTTCATATATGCGATAAAGTCACTTGTTGATCGTGCGGTCATATCGAAGCAAAAATAAATTGATTATTGATCTTATACATTCTATGGATAATGGTTTGCAGTGATTATGTTGTGTGTGTGTGTGAAATTATAATAAACTTGAATTAACTAGAATATAATTTTTCTACTAAAAAATCTCATATGTTATTTTTGTTTTCTAGATACATGATTTTTTATTTTTTGTATGAGAGGGTTAATTTTAAGGACATGATTGTCAAATAAAATCCTAATAAATTAGTACATTTAGAGCTTTAGAATTAATTTCCACATTATATAAGCTTTCCTAATATAGCCCTCATATAGTTTTTTGCAAAAATAAAGAAACATAAAAATAATAAAATTTGCATGTGTTTAGAGACACTAACATGTTTACTATATAGCTTTAAATCACTTTCAACTATCATATACGAATAAGTTTTATCAATATTGCAGTTTCAATTAACAATAATTGTACAGTTATTTGTTGATGGTGTGGTCCCACCCAAAAAAATAGTCAATTTTTTATTTTATCAAAAGATTCTAAAAGCTATACATGATATTGATAAATCTTTACATCCATTACGGTAAGGATATACTAAAATAAAATAAATATGAATCAAGTATTATATTATTTTTATTGTTTCAATCTCAATTATGACATCATTTTTTTCTCTTAATGTTATTTTTTTTTAGATATATAAATTATTATATTCATATTAGATAGTGATTTTAAGGATACATACAGTAGTTAAAGTTAAGTCATAATATATTAGTTCATTAATTAGTTAGAGTTTCATAAAACTCGAAATTAGTTTTTCAATTATATAAAGCTTATTGATATGAAAATTAATTTATCAAGAAATAAGGACCACATTCAAGATAATATTTGAAACCTTTAGAGACAATTATAATGTTTATGGTTTTATTTCACATTGAAAAGAAAATTTGATGACATATCATATTTTTTGCATCTTAACGTTCTTAAATGTTCTCAACTATAGCAATTAAGAATAATTTGATTTGATTGCACCTTTTTTATTCTAGTTCATATGTGATTTATTTTCAAAATCTTATTTGCATATAGCTACTTTGTTGATCATGCGGTCTTATCAAACAAAAAAAAAAAAGTCCTCTAATTTGATGAATGATTTTATGTATTACATAAATAATTTTTTGTAATGATTATGTTATGCGTAGATACATATACATTTAGTAAAATATAATAAATTTAAATTAATTATAACATAAAATTTTTGTTTTAAATATCCTATATTATTTTTATTTCCTAGATACATGATTTCTTATCTCCGTAGAAGAGAGTTAGTTTCAAGAACATGGCAGTCATAATTAAATCCTAAAAATTTAGCATATTTAGAGTTTTAGAAGCAAAATTAAATAAACTTAAAAATAAGGATCACATCCAAAATAATATTTGCATGCCTTTTGATACATTGACATGTTTAGTACATAACTTTAATCCTTTTATAAATAAACTTTACCATTATTGGAATTTTAGTTAATAATAATTATACGGTCATTTGTTGATCGTGTGGTCTCACAAAAAAAAAAAAAAAATTACGTCAATTTTTTTACTATACCAAAAAGATTCTAAATGCTATATATTATATTGATAATTTTTTACATTGACCATGGTAAGCATATACTTCGTTTAGCGTGTATTAAAATACAATAAATATGAATCAATTGTTAATATATTTTTATTGTTTCAATCTCCATTTTAACATTATCTTCTTCTCTCTTATAAGTCTAATATGTTATTTTAATTTTGTAGATATACGGATTTTTATGTTTATATTAGAGAGTGGTTTTAAGGATACAACGGTTAAAATTAAGTCGTAATAAGTTAGTTAATTAATTAGTTAAAGTTCAGAATGCTTAGAATTAGTTTTTCAAATATATAAAATTTTTTGATATAAAACTTAACTTATGAAGAAATAAGGACCTTATTCAAGAGAATATTTGAGACCTTCGCCGTTAGAAGCTTAAATTGTACAAATTGAGTACTAATTTTACAACACTTCTCCCTACTGCAATCCTCTACAAATTAGAAGCTCATACTGCAATCCCTGTAGTAGTCAATCCTTTCCTTTTGTAGCCTTCAATTCTCTAACATTGAACTGCTCAATTCCAAGTTTTCACATAGTTCCTTGTTAGTCTCTATAGGCTTGACTTTTCGCCAGCAGCTTACCCTATATTTCATCCATTGATGAATGACAGACCAGCAATTCTCATGGTTTGCTTGCTTCTGTTAAAAAATTATCAATGTTCCTTTCCATCCAAAGGCCATAGACAGTGGTTGCCACAGCCAGCTTGCATAGCCTTGCTCTAAAACTCTTTCCCCTGAAGTTTTGTATGGCATAATTTAGTAATGGGGACCAGGACTGCATATATATATATTCACCATGAGTTTCCCAAAGATCAATCTCCATACTGCTTGTGCATAGGGGCATTGACCAAATAGGTGATCTAAGATTTCCTGAGCTTGGTAGCATAGGGAACATGTGTCCTCTTGAATTATACATTATATTGCTTCAGTTTACTTTTAGTTCTAAGGCCACCTTTGCATAGTAGCCAGAGAATTACTGAACATTTGGGTATATTCCCAGAAAACCAAACTAGCTTCCACCAATTTGCCTCCAAATATTTATAATTTTATTTTACATTGAAAATATAATTTGATGGTGTTTCATATTTTTGCATTTGAAATGTTGGCAAATATAGTAATTAAGAATAAATTGATTTAATTGCAAAACAATCCCACCTTCTCTGTAAAAAAAAAAAACATTTCCTCTTTTTTCTCTTGACTTCACTTTTTCTTCATTCTTGTTAACATTTAGGCCTCTGCTTATTACTTTGAGTTAATCTAAAATGTAGGATATGCTCTACTTTAGTTTAATTGTAATTGGTTTCATGTCTATAGGTTTGCTGTTAATTTCTGACATTTGTGATCGTGTATACACAAAATCACGGGAATTTCGTGACATTTACTCGTCGATGGGCAATTTTGTAACATTTTAATTATCAATGCTATTCTGTTTGTTAACCAAAAAAAATCCCATCCTTGGCTTTCGTCGGATCTTCAAGTTGGCCCAAATTTCAAACCCTTTTAAGATCTTCGAGGTTTTGGTCGGAATTTAATTTTGGTCTGATACTCAATATGTGGCCGGATGTTTGAAATTTTGGGTCTATGATCAGCCTTCAAGGCTCAAACTCTTATTTCCGAATCCCGATCCACTGTTGTGGTTAGGGTTACAGCAGTGGTGCTGCGACCCTGTCACAGCCGTCCGATCGTCATGGGTGGGAGGGAAGGGTCTAGATCACGCCACGTCACCCAGCCATTCCCCTTATTTACTCTGACGGCGCAACTCACACTTTCTCTCCAGTTCCTTACGCCGGCGACATTTCCGGCGAAGACACAACGCCGTCACCGCTGCTACCGGGATCTTCCAGCGTGCCTTCTATCAATCGGACGGCTCCTCATCGGATCTGGGCTTGCCAGCATCACTATATTCTTCTTCTCCAGGAAGTATATCACGAACGCGGGAGTTCTTAGATTTGCAATTACCAGCTAAGTCATGATCATCATCTCCCCCAACGATGATCGCAAGTGGTTGACGATGTTGATCAGACTTCAACATTGATGTTGTGTAGGTGATATTGGGAAGTCGGCAAAGGGGATCTCGGAGAGGGAGAAAAAAAAAGTAGAGTGTGAGAGAGAGCTAAAAGGATAGAAAATCTTCTGGATTTAAGTTCTACTATACAAAAGGATGAAGTATAGGGCTCTTGCGCTGCTATGCTAGCTTTGCAATCCATCCGCGCCTTTATCGACATAGATATTGCTACTGTTGGTTGAAATTTGAATTCTTTGTGTTGATGTAGTTCACGCTCCGATCACCTGTTGCCATTTAGATCTGTATATGACATTACTTCTCGCGTCAATTTGTCTACAGGGAGCTCTTGGAGATTACAGAAGCCATTAAACTAAAAGATGGAGAGGCAGAGACATATATTTCCGAGATTGAGGTGTGTGTTTGCTTCAGTTTTGTTTACTCTCCTTCCCCTCAGCAACTCTGTCGGCACCAACTCACACTCTCTCTCCAGTTCCTTACGCCGGCGACATTCCCGGCGAAGACACCGCACCGTCACCGCCACCCACCGGGATCTTCCGGCGTGCCTTCCATCGATCGGACGGCTCCTCACGCCGTCCACAGCGACACAGCGACATCACCGCCACCCATAAGGATCGGACGGCAACGCATCTACCAACACCGGCGTACCTTCCATCGACCAGCGGCTCCTCACGCCGTCCACCGCGACGCCACATCCACCGGTGGAGATCCCGGCAGACGCATCTACCAAGCCTTACGCCGGCGACGTTCCCGGTGAAGCCTCACGGTACACCGACGACACCGCGACACCGGTGAATCTTCCGGCGTCTTATCTACCGCCGGCGAAAGTTCGAGACTCAATCTCACTGTACACCGCGTGCCTTCCATCGACCAGCGGCCACTCACGCCGTCCAATTTCCGATGAAGACGCGGCGACGCCACATCCACCTTCCGGCGACAAATGTTCATGCTTTTTTAACTGATCCAATTGACCAGAACCATTTTTGCTTTTTGGTCAACTTCATTCTGCTCTGTAGTCAACACTTTGTAAGGCTGCGTTGCCTCGTTCTTTAGGCTAATTGTGCTATGAAAGAATATGGTAAATTGATGAGATTATACTCTTGGTATGCATTAGTTCTTGATCATTCCTTGTCTGCGGCTTGATGTACCTTCAATTTTTGTTTTGTGACGTAGATTACTTCCTCTCCCAGTAGCAGCGGTGACGGCGCTGTGTCTTCGTCGGAAATGTCGCCGGCGTAAGGAACTGGAGAGAGAGTGTGAGCTGCGTCGACAGAGTAAATGAGGGGAGGGAGAGTAAATGAGGGGAATGGCTTTCATTAATGGCTGGGTGACGTGGCGTGGCGTAATCTAAACCCTTCCCTTTCACTCATAAGGATCGGACGGCTGTGACAGGGTCACAGCACCACTGCTGTAACCCTAGCCACAGCAGTGGATCTGGATCCCTTATTTCCATGCGGTTGAAGTAGTCGATTGCATCGCCAAGTTCTGACCGCTTTTTCAGTGACGGCCTTTCCTCTCAAATTTTCACGATTGCTAGTTGATTTTAGTAGATCTAACGTCCGGTGTTCAAAAAAAGTTGCCATTTCTGTCGTCGAATTTCAGCCAATTTTCCAGCGACGGCCTTTCCAATCAAAATTCCATGACCACCGTTATAATCAATTAGATCTAGCGTGCATGACGTGTCACCGATCCCGTTGCCGTATTTCGACCGTTTTCCTGGCTACGGCCTTTATTCTCGAAATTTCAGAGTGGCCATTTTCTTTCGACGGGTTTATAGCATCAGTGTCCACGAAGAGTCGCTGGTTCCATCGCCGGATTCTGGCCATATTCCCAGCGACAGCTTTTCCACTCAAAATTTCTAGATCGTCGTTTCGTCATAATAGATATAGCGTCTAGTTTTCAACAACGGCGAGTGCGTTCTGTTTGCAATTCAGTATAGAACTCCTGGGTTGGGTCATGTGGTACTGTACGGTGGTTGTTCGGAGTCGCGTTTTGGTGTCGGTTGAGATTTTGCTTGTGGGCGCGAATTGAATGGATGCGCTACGTATGGTGGTGCTCTTCTTTCTCCGGCCCTCCCCCACCCAATTACTCTGTCCTTTGACTTGCAGCTGCAGGGCTTCCCCCTCGCCCATTCCCCTCTCCTTCTTCCCTGCTAGGTGGTTTCCCCCCGCCCCCTTGTACCGGTGTTGATCCCTTTCTGTTAAGAGTAGTAATGTTGGGTGGGTTGTGGATCTGGGTTAGATGCTTTGGTTGGGCCCGGGTAATTTGGCGTGATTGATGTGTTTGGTTGGGCCCGGGTAATTTGGCGTGATCGATGTGTTCGGTAGTGGTGGTTGTTTGATTGATTTTTTTGAGCTATGTTCGGCATGGGTTTGGTGGTATAAGTCCCTCCAATTCGTGGATCTTGGGGTGGTTTGGTGGTAGTTACGGCTGTTAATTGGCGCTCCGTTTGTTTGATATGGGGGACTTTTGTTTCCAGTTCAGTTGTTGCACCGATAACGTATACGCGTCGGGATAAAATTGGATGTCGTAAGGATTCCGGTACTAAACCTGAAGATTGTTAGGCCTTCACGTTAACTAGCGCAAGACGTTTGAGTCGTGAGGATAGGGGATATGCAAGGAAGCTACTTCCATGTCACGAGGATAGGGGATAGGCAAGGAAGCTACTTACTTCCTACATGGTTTGGTTTTTAACTACTGGAAAAAAATAAAGTTGGGTATCTAATTGATTTATTTCAATCTATAAAGATAAACCTTGATATTATTTATTGATATTTTTGATCCACCAAATTTCTAATATTACCGGTAAGCCTATGTGTATTGGCAAGTTACTATAAGTTAGGATAAAGTGTAGGATACGCTCCATTTTGGTTTGATTGTAATTTGTTTAAAACCTCTTAAGTACCGTTTACTAATTTGACATATCCGGTCATGTTTATCTGGGACATACTCTTTGTTTGTGATGCTCTAAGGCACGGGAAAAACTCTGTAACTTTTATTACCAATATCATTCTCTTATTTATCAAAAAAAAAAAAAAAAAGGATTAGGGGAAGATGTAAAAGTACACGCTCGTGTCCAGCTAAGGCCGTGATTTTGTGTACGAAATGATGTTAACTTCGCCGCAAAAGTGGAGCTCAAGTAGTAAAAGTTGGATCTCAAATAACAATTACCTGCATTTTTCATTCCTTAACGGATGCCTATCCTATTTTCGGGTCCATTACAGTGAACCGAACGTCTCCTTTAGATTAAACCAGAATAAAGTTGACAAATCAGGCATGTTTTGACTCACTGTACATAGATTCAGATCTTTCATGCAACCTTCTATTTTCCTCACATAACAATTACAGTTACTTTCGTGGCTTTTATAAGAATTTGTGCTATTCTCTTAACAAAAATTTACTTTTTTTCATATGTTCAGTTCAAAATTCAGCTGTCAACATTTTCACGGATTTTGGTTCAATGCCAATTATTTCAAGAAAAGGATCAATAAGATGGATAATGAAACTTGAAACACTTATAGTGAACTCGAAAGAGACAGACTTCACGAGGTTATAAGATGGAAAATGAAACTTAGAAACTCTCATAGAAAACTTGCCAGAGAAAGACTTCATGAGGTTATTACCAGCATACAACAGATTTGCTATGGATAACTAGATAGTACAGTAGGAGCATATAAGGTCTCGTCGCACGCGAGCAAACTCTAGAGCGAAATATGAAACATACCAACTTCGCTTCTAGAAGTACAGCTGGGAAACTGAACGGATCACTCCTTGCCGTCAGCAGCACGAAGAGATCCAAGTTGGACGGGGGCCTGGGTTCCCACCACTTTGGACGACCCATAAAGCGACATATCAGTGCCTTTGGATTTTTCTTTCTCAATCTGTTCTTTGATCCAGAAGTAAGTAATTCTCAACCCATCCTACAAAGTTGAAAATCAGTCTTTTTGTTGTGCCATGAAATGAAGCAAGAAAAAGAATGCAGCCACCAGTTATAGAAATCAAAACCGTTCAAGAGGAAACTTAGATCTGAATTATGTACCTTCAGTTTCATAGTTGGTGCCCACCCAAGCTTCTCTTTAATCAGTGCATTGTCCGAGTTACGACCACGGACACCCTCAGGGCCAGGAATGTGGTGGATGGGGAGCTTCTTGGTCTCAAAGCTGAGAACAATCTCAGCCATCTCATTCATGCTAACCATCTCATCACTTCCAATGTTCACTGGCTCCCGGAAGTCTGACTTTGTCAATCTAAAGGACAGTATCAATGAGAGTGGATGATTGAAGAAAGAAGAAAGCAAGATTTAAGCCTGTCCGAATTTGTTTTAGAAGATTTATCACTTCAAGCCAAATTTTGGCTTAACACATTACCGTTGTCAGATCATCAGGGAACTAAAAATCTAACAAAAAAGGAACAGAAATGAAATAAAAGAAAGGAGGAAACATGCTGCAAACACCCCCAAACTAGGGCTTAACAGATCATGGTTGTCAAAATCCAACGAACACATGCATATGTTCACACAATCAGCCAGTGTATGAGTAACTGCACACACGATAGATATAACGTGCAGACATAATACAAAGTTAAAAGTGCCAACAAGCTTTTGATCATGCTAACCAGTACATTTGTCTTGCCCAGCAAAGTTTCAACAAAAATAGGATACACACAGCCCTTAACTTATTTCCAACACCAAAAAAATCCTCCATTGATGTTTTTTTACTTGAAGCTTTGCAACCAATAACATAAATGACAACTAGCTAACTTTTTTAATTTCTTCTTTTCTTACTTGTGGCACTAGAATATGTACCTGTATTTGGTTGTAGGAAATAGTTTGAAACATCCTCCTTTAATGGAAAACGTTGTAACTAGCGATAGCAAAACATGCAACTAGACTAATTAGAAAAGGGAAAATACAACATTCAATTAATATGGCAATCTTAGTATCTGGTACATGAAATAATTACTGATCAGGCACCATGAAACGATTCCGAAATTACATATGCCCGCTAACATTGTAATAATTTTGTCCTCATCCTTGTAATTAGGCTGAGAAACGAGAAAAGGTAAATCACGAAGACAAATACTGTCTAGAGCTAGCTGTCAATTCACGTACACTAAGGTTCTGTAACGGCTGTACAGCCTTAACAAAATTATGATGAACTGCATGAGACCGTTACGGTCTGTAACACAATAGGGTGTTGGTCTTGTTCTAAACAACAATATCTTTGTCAGTACCGGAGGGCGGAGACAGAACACCTAGATAGGTGGATAACATTTATAATCATGTGCACATGATTAGAATAAGAAATAATCACGGGCACATGATTTCCACTAAATTATGAAATATTTTATATGGAAAATGATTATGCAACAGAAACAGCTTGTTGACAGTATGACCAAGTTTCTTTATTTTGCAACTTCCGTGCTGTTGCCTTTTCCTTATCAAGATGTAATCGACCTCATTTGATTTCTTTGACCTTCTGATGTTTGTTCTTCTGAACGCAAACTATGGAGGTTTAATGTATTACGGCATGATCATATATCAGCAAGTTTCCAAAGATAAATACAAAGTTTGAAATTATTGAACTTCAAGCGGAAAAAGTTACCCTTCACCTACATGAACTTCAAATTCTTACCTTAAAACACCTTCAACACATTCGTCAATGAAGGTGAAGGATCTAGTTTGAAGTCCATCACCCCACATCTCAAACTTATCAGTCGAAGTGAGCGCTTTTCTGCAGAAAGCAGCAGGAGCCTTTTCCCTCCCACCTGTACCAAAAAGAGCAAAGCGACAACATTTGTCATATCCTTATTAGGCAAAAGCATCCCACATGTAAGTAATCGAAGCATTAAAAGCATACCTTTCCAAGTTCCAAAAGGTCCATATATGTTATGGAACCTTCCAACCCGACATTCGATTCCAAAGTCTTTGTTGTAGTGCTTGCACAGCTCTTCTGTCGCTAGTTTCTCCAAGCCATAAGCATCTTGAGGCTACAAGCCAAGCACAAGGATAAGATCTCTCCGTTAGATACAATTATTACAGTGATTAGATACAATTTGTCTGCATTGTCCTTGACGTATACGTAAGACTAAACAAACCTCCGCAGGCCATGCATCAGATTCCTTCAGGCTCACGTTTGTTTCAAGTTGCTTAAACTCGGGGTAGATGCAAGCACTAGAGGCGTAAAAGAACCTGGATGCAAACAGCTATGAGATACTAGATACTTCATGAAAAGTAGTGCAGAGTTTATGCCACAATACATGAGAATATATTCAGATAACCATACAGTTACACTTTGAACTAGATAAACCTAATCCGATTTCAAACATGAACTTGTGATACAAAAACTAGACCCAAATCTAATGCTTAGAAGTGAACAGACCTTTTAATCCCATTTATCCTAGCAGCCTCCATCATGTTGAAGCTGATCATAGTGTTGTTATACATGATAACTGAGTGATTGGATTGAATGAAGCCCATCCCACCCATATCAGCAGCAAGGTTGAACACATGGTCAGCTCCGTTGGTAACCTTCAGGCAGTTTTCCATGACCCGGAGGTCGACGAGATGGAATTCATGACAGAACATATCTTCTGTCATGTGCTCATTCTTCTTCCAGTCAGAAGCAATGATGTAATGTCCCTCATTTTTCAGACGTCGTGCAATGTGGGAAGCAATAAAGCCACCAGCCCCAGTAATCGAAATCCTGAGCTTTTCCGATGGCCAGTAGGGTTCTCTCTCAAGCTCCTCATAGGTGTAAGAACCATAATCAGCCCCCTCGTTACTTGTCATTCTACAAAGCTTAAATAAGTCAATAGAAGCATAACAGTCATACCCAAAAGTTTTACAGGTCAATAAACATTAGATATTTAAATGTCATGCACACAAACAAACAGTATAAATTCTAGATAATCCACCGAAAAATTCTGATAAATAATTGTCCGTGCAAAACTTGTTTCTACACCCATACTTCAGTTGAGAATTCCACAGATATACAAATCTAAGAAAAGTCAATTTAGACTTTGTATAAGAGCAATAGGATAGAAAAAAAATGGAATTGAATCCTGTATATCTTAACATTTTTTAAAACCAGTTAAGAAATCTAAAAGTGCAACTCTGAAGTGTATGACTACTTAACCAGGATCATGACATCGAGCAAAGCAACACATAAGTTTCGAACTGAGAAAAAGAAGGAAAGAAAGAAGCTACCCTGCATGTCATACTAAATCTTACTCCTTAACTTGAAAGAGGCGAGGGGGTAATCTTGACTTCTTTTTTCCTGGGTGGGATTAGATACGGTTGTTTCTAAAAAAAAATATATAGTATCATTAAAGAATAAAGTTCAGATTCTGAAGAAATTTTTTGCAGCGAACTGTAAAAAACAACCAACCATCAGAGCAAAGCAAAGGATCTACAAATGTGATGCAAAAAACCATTGTAACCACAATCAAAAAACCGCAATTCGGGTTCATGCCATTGAACCCAGATGACAAGTATTCCACAAAACCCACACGTAAAATCACACACATTATCAATCAACAAGAAGAAAGAATCTAGACCCAGAAAAATTAAACTGGGGCACAAGTTAGAATATTTATTTTTTTACCACGACAAGCCTGAATTTTGGGTGAACTGGAGCTTGAGAAAGAGGGGAAAAGGATGCAATGCAGGGGTAGCTGAGACAGAGCCGAAGAAGGGTTATGAGGCAATAATGAGGATATTTCGTAACGGCTGTCCCGGTTATATAGAGCGCAGAAGGCGAGGCAGCAGTGACAGAAGAGCAACACTCTTGTGTTGTTTTCCCCACCATGTCGTGATTCGTGGGGCAATCTTCCTCGTGCAATTTCCTGCGGTGTGAATGAGAGAGAGAGAGAGAGAGAGAGAGAGAGAAATGATTGATTGGAGAGAGAGAGAGAGAGAGAGAGAGAGATTTCGTATATCTATTGCTTTCTCATTTTTCACTTCTACTTTATAATATATATATATCCTTGGTAGATAACCTATAGTTAGATTTCAATGTTTTTAAACTTGGACAAAGTTGAAGGGTCACTGGTTCAATCAATTAGTATAGGTCCCGAGTTTAACCGGTGAGACATAATTCTGTCATATTTATTGTGAAAAATTGAAATGTCCAAAAGTGTAGACATTATGTACACCGATGAGGAGATGAGTTCTTCGTCATGAGACCAAATTAGTTGTTACTGTCAGATGCAATGTACTCGGAGGCTTGCGAAAGTTTCACCACAAAAGGATTGGTGTAAACTTGTTCCGGCTTGGGGGTTTGACAACTTGTTTTCTTGTTTAATTTTTTATACGAATTATTCAACTGGTTGATATGTCCAGTTTTTTAGTGTTTTCAAAATTAAGAAACACACTAACCTTTGGAAAAATCGGACAGAAATACCATTATTGCCCATCGAGAAAAACTATTTGAATGCCAACAGGGTCTACCCTCTCTTTTAATAAATCGTAAGTTGATATCAACTATTTTGACTCAAGCTTCGCCTCTCCACATAATTACATTACTGCAAATTTTCTATTTGTCGTTGACAATAATGTCCTCATTCTTACCTTTATTTTAGCATAGCTACGAGTGTCAAAGCGCTATCCTCTCTTTGAGTTGTCACATTAAGTATATCTCTTGGTTGGACCGTACGAAAGAGTTTACAAAAATGAGTTTAATGCAATTTGAATCCACTCAATTTAAAACAAGATGAAATGAGTATGCATATTTGAAAGAACAAACTTTGACTCATACACGGATTGTAGGAATTTTACTTCAACCCGTGTATAGTGACAATTAATAGTCGTAAAATATTTTTAGTGACTTTTCTTTTGACACTTTCAGCGAAAATTATTAGTATCGCTTTTTTAACGTCACTAAATAAATGCTGCTAGAAACATTTAGAAACGATTGATTGTCGCTATATAAGGGATACGAGGAAGATTCCTCCGATCGGAGTAACAGCCAATTTTTTTCCTATTTGAAAATCGGTATGCAAAGGAGGTAATAGTAAGTAATGAGAGCTATGTCCTGCAAATGGTTGCATCAGGGTCAATTTCGCTTCTTGCTTTTTAACTAATCATCGCATTACAAACTTAGGGGATGAGTAACGAGAGTGGTATGCAGTCTTAAAGAGGAAAATGGAAAAAGCTGATACAAAACAAAAATGAGGGCCGAGTTGTCAACTGTAAATAATCAAAACTTTCTTTCTAATAACTTATTATTATTACCTGCTAGTCCTTAGATTATTTAACCTAGGTCTACGCCCGATTTTGATAATAACCAAAATTGATAGTAATGTTATCAAATACGGTTTGAGTTTACGAAGTTTTAGGTGCAATCTTATACTCGTGCTACAATTAGATGATCAAATATCAATCAAAGATGTTTGACGGAATGCTTCAAAGATCACCGTAAAGGACTACTCAAAATTGAATTATAACGTCTTTATCATTCCTTTACTTTGTAATTAGATTTAGAGATTCGACCTTATCGATGATTATGACCCATAAATTGACCTTGGATTTCCCTTCTATGCATAAATATTCTATAATTTGCAAAAGAAAGAAACAAGTTTTATGGAGTAAGGTCAATTGCATTCTAACAAAGTCGGTTGCATTGCTGAAAGCGGTTAGTTTCGGAAATAATGTCGACTTCAATGAGCAATATAGTTGATTGAATTGATCAGCTTGGCACACTTAGTGCTCCAACTACTTCAAAACGGTTATATTTATTTCAACACTTGTATAAATTAAGGGTCTATTTGAAATTACGAACAATTTTAGTTTTCATTTTTCAAAAAAATCAAAATCAAAATCAAAACCAGTTTAGTTTTTATTTACAAAAACAAATAGGTGTTTGATTATCCAGTTTTTTTTTTTGAGTTTTTTTTTTTTTGGTAATTGATTACCCAGATTTATTTTGAGTTTTTTTCTTGGTAGTGGTGGCGGCGGCGACGATGGCGACAGTGGCGGTGGTCTCAAAACAAAAATCAAAACTAGAAACCCAAAACTCCAAAATGAGAGTTTTTAAAAATAACTCTGTTTTAAAATATGATTTTTAAAACTGGAAAAAAAATTTGTGTGCCAAACATGTTCTTTTCTCCAGTTTACAAAACTGGAAATTTAAATGCTGTCAAAGGCTACCTAATTTGGGCAAATTCTCAAACTGTACCTTGAAGTTTACATTTTGTACAGTTTTAGTTCCCAAGTTTGAAGATGCGCCAAAAAAGTACTCAACTTTGAAAAAGCGTACCAAATCAATACTTCGGTTGACGGACGACGGATGCGGTTAAAAAGTTCGAAGAGTAGGACGGTCAATAACAGATATCTAAAAAACACTCCAATTTTCTAAGAAGTACATAACTTTGAAAAAATATAACAAATCAGTACCTCGATTTTTTGTCTTCCTTATTTTAATCAAAACTCTCTCTCTCTCTCTGACCAATTTATACATATTACTTAATTAATCATTAAAATTTATCGCAAAAACATGTGGCACTATCTTAACGGTTTGATTTTTTTATCGTACTTAATTAATCATTAAAAAATTCAATTTTTTTTATCTTCCTTAATTAATCATTAAAAAACTCTCTCTCCTCTCCCCCTCCCCCTCCCCCTCCATATAAGCCATTGTCTCCCTGTCATCTTCGAGCCACCGCCGTAATCACTAGTCATCCTCATCGTCCACACCAGCGACCCACCGCCATCACCACCGGTCTTGCCACTGCCACCACTTATATTAGTGACCCATCACCACTGATCTGGCCACTACCACCTCCCACACCGGTGAAGGCACCACTGTCACCACCGATCTAGCGATCGCCATATACTTACCTACCGGTTTACCACCACCGTCCCTGACCGTTGGTGCTCACATCCACGACCCAAGACCAGTCGTAGTCGGCGCATCCAACACCACCACTTACATCACCACTCACGTAACTCTTACGTAGCGGCATCATCACCGCCGGTTGACTGAGCACCAATTTTCAAAAACTGCGGTACTCGTGATAACACGACATTTCTGCACAATCTTCTTCTTTCGTGTGACACAGTTAAAATAATTTGTGGCTTAGTTGCATGGAAAGTTTGAAAGTCACTGATTGAGCTGATTTGGAAATTTGGGAGAACCTTAATAATTGAGTGAATACGGGGGAGACCAGGCACCTACCAATTTCATTCTAAGGTTTATGTATTTTGCTTCAAGCCTCTTACTGTGTGCGGTGGTGGTGGTGGTAGTGTGCGGTGGTCGACTGTGTTGGGTTTGAGGTGGCGATGTTAGGTATGTGACGGCAATGGCCACACGAGTGTTGGATTTATGACGGCGGTGTTGGTTTTGTGATGGCGGTGGTAACACGCAGTGGTCGGCGGCGGTGTTAGGCGACAAAAGTGGTGTTCAGGTGGTTTTGGTGGGTGATGGTGGTAATGGGGGTGATGGGTAATAGGTATAAATTGAGAGAGAGAGAGAGAGAGAGAGAGAGAGAGAGTTTATTTTGATTAAATTAAGGAAGACAAAAAATCGACGTATTGATTTGGTACACTTTTTCAAAATTAGGTATTTCTTTGAAAATCTATGTGCTTTTTAGATATATTTTTCTGTTACTGACGGTCCTACCCTACATACTTTTTAACGGCATCCGTCGTTCGCCAGCTGAGGTACTGATTTGATACGCTTTTTCAAAGTTGGGTACTTTTTTTACGGATCTTCAAACTTGGGTACTAAAGCTGTACCACCAACAAATCTAATATCGTCATGAGAATTAATTTTTGGCATTGATTTCCATCATCCATCTTATTATAAGCCTCATTTCTTGCAAATAATTAAACCTCATACCACCAACAAATCTAATATCGTCATGAGAATTATTAATCTTTTTCTTAGTCAAGGATTGTGTTGTACTTCAATTGAAGTCCTTATCACTTTATCAAGCATCCTAACGTTTATAATGCATATTCCAATGGCTTTATAACTAGGCATCACATTGCATATATGTATCAAACCATATGGGGTCATATGATATGAGCATGGAAAGTTTAAAATGAAATTATCTGTTAGATAATTATTACCTATAGAAAATAGTGTGGGACATAATTGTATTTTCTTGATCTAATTTCACTTCGGCAACGCTGGCGATGATTGAGGGCTACTTTTTGGTTAGTACTTCATGCAAATCCTCTTTCATTTCTTAATAATCTTTCTTTAATGACGTTCCGTTTGCAATGACATATGACATTATGGGATTTGGATCCCCTGCTATAACCATGGGTTACAACATGAGTATTGTCCCCAATCTGTGTGAGAGAGAGTGCTGTGTAAACCATGGTTGCATCCCCCCCTCTCTCTCTCTCTTCCCTCTTTCTCACAGATTGGGGACAACACCCCTGTTGTAACCATGGGTTACAGCAGGGGATCCAGATCCGACATTATGTCGTGCATGCAATTGTGATTGAGATTTATCTTTGCCATTTCTCTTTCCGTGTGACCAGCTATTGTTGCACCTTAAGTCCAACTTTGATATGCTATTGCAATAAGGGCAATTGTATTATAAATCTTTGAGACTGTCTTGTCTCAAACAGGATCGTGGTCATCTGAACTTCTATGAATGTGTCTTTCCCAAGCAATTTTGACCTCACGGTCACATCAGCTGATAAAAGTGATGAGTAAAAATAATGGCCTTCTTCATTGATCTTGAATTCCACATTCAGTAGCTCCGTTGTGAATTTGCTGACTAAGTTAAGACAGGATCGTAAATATCTGAACCATAATCCATTTGTAACTGATACAACTGCTTCTTGAGAAACAGCTAATTTGTCAAAGATCTTGACATGTAAATCTCCTCCAATGTACTCTGTATGGCTCAAGGAGAAGTTTCCTCCAACACGACGTACTTGACCTAGCCGAACTCAAACGGGTTGTACTTGTAACCTTTGCCTCACACTTCTTTTCACTAATAAGTGTTCGTCTTTTCAAGCTTCTTACAAGTAAGGGCTTTCATGAGTCCAACTTGCACCAAAATATATTTGACAATATATACTTTGCCAAACTGTAAAAAAAATTATATTAAAGGGTTTGACATCCATCTTAATGCCCATCGTCCTTTTTTTGCGATATCAGTAAGTTACATAAGCACTAATTCTACTGCAACAATTGATAGAAAGGGTGAAGGGAAAGATAATTATATTAAACAGCATTATAAAACTGGGTACAATGAGATCATTATATAGGCAAAAGAAAACTATCTTACCAGAAACAGAAAAAGAGAATCCTATATAAGTTAGGAGAACTCTAGAATGTTCTAGACATAGGACAATAGGGAAAAGTTAATTGCCGTATATATATATCATCTAACACCCCCACCCCCCCCCTTAAATTCAAGTTGTTAGAGAAGAACAAACTTATGTTTAAAGGTTAAGTCCAAAGCGGTGTCTTAGTACTAGCTACATTAAGTGAGATCCAAGTTGAGATGAATTCCATGTGTAAAGCCCGAAGATACAAGAACATAGCAGGAGTCCCGGAGCAAAGTCCAACAACCATCAAGTCTCGGGGTGAGGTCTGGCGACTAAGAACAGATCATGAGTCTCGGGGCAAAGTTCGACAACCATAAAGTCTAGGGGTGAGGTCTGGTGACTAAGAACAAGACAGGAGTCCCAGAACGAAGGTCCACAGACTAAGAACAAAGTAGGAGTCCCGGGGCGAGGTCCGATGACCATAAGGGTCTCGGGGTGAGGCCCGGCGACTAAGAACAAGGCATGAGTCAGAACAAGACAAGAGCAAGACATTGTAGAAACTAAACGAGAGGCATGATGGCATGGTTGGCAGCATTGTGATCGGTAGAGGGAACACAATCTTATGGAGTGTAGGATTAGGATTTGGGTTAAAGAAAATCGACAAAGATAACTGTAGAAGGAAACATGTGTTTTTTTAGCAAATGAGATAAGCTAGAGTTGATGAACAGTAAGAGTGGGCTACGGCAAAGGTTTCAGCTTAACGAAGATCACTGTGTAGAAAGGGCAGAAAAAAAATATCAAAATTTTGAACTCAAGAAAAAAAGAAGAGCATGAAAAGAAACAAAAGCACATGAATCGGCAGGACAACCTGCAGAAGGCCATCTACCAGAGTTTGTGAAAAAAGTTGAAAGACTCTCAAACCGAGAGCATTATAAAACTAAGTATATTAGAGAGCATTATAAAACTAAGTACAACGAGGACTTTATATAGGTAAGAGAAAACTATCATACCAGAAACATAAAAGAGAATTCTATATAAGTTAGAAGAACTCTAAAATATTCTAAACATAGGGGAACTCTAAAATGTTCTAAACGTAGGACAATAGGGAGAATGTAATTGTCATATTAATATTTATCATCTAACAACAATCGCAGGTCAAAGGCCATGGCTGAAACTATAATAGCAATTTTGGTGACATCACATGCCACTAACAAAAACAAGATAGCAAAAAAAATGTCGAACACTATTGATCAATAAGGAAGTGGTAAATAAGTCACAACGCAAGACATGCAATTAATGTAACCTCAATAATAAAAAAGATGGTAAGAGCAGTGTAATAAAATGGCCTCAGCACTGAAAGTATGCAGTTTTTGTAGCCTTCTTGGGTACATAAGTGCAATTGTAATTGTTACTGTACACCCTTTTTTGCTAAATAATAAATAATAACGTGGATTTGGAATATCTAATAGGATGGCCGTTTATTGACACTCATATTGTGGCTAATGACAATCATGTACAATTTATTAGTGGACAAAGTATAACAGTATAAAAACACATATGGAGTCCCAACGGTTGGTCCAATATGTTATGGGTCTTGCTAACATGTTCCCTAGGGGCACATGTTAAAAATCTTCAATATGATTATAAATATTGCTAGCCCTATGTTTAGATAAGAGAGGCTTACATCTTGTTTTGATGATGACAACATAAAGTTATGTTTTAATATGTGTTTTGAGTGGATTCTTAGTAAATATATGCATATACACTCATTAAGTCATCTTCGAGAAATTGGGTATGCGAGTTGAAAAAAATAAAGGAACTTAAAGCTGTAGTTGAGATGCTATGAAAGCTTCGTCACATCCAATGTCAAAGAATAACAAAGACTTCATATGCTAAGTTCAATTGTGATTGACCTTTATTATTGTGTAACTAGTTTTGGTTTGATACTTGGATTAATGACTATGACCTTTATTATTGAGTAATTGACCATAAATGTCCTATATATTAAAAAATAGCTTTTTTGGCCAGTGGAGTCAACTGTAGAAGGCCAATATAGCCAACAACAATATGGTTTGTAGGCTAATGCAATTCAACTCCATTTAAATACAGTCGACTGCTTTGTTTGATTTTTAAATTCCAAAGGCTAGTTCAGGGGAATACAGTAGACTCATTTACCATTGTCGCATTTAAGTCATACGTACTTAAAAAAGGCTATATGTATGCACACACCTCTATAAACTGATTTTAGAACTCATCATATATCATGGAAACCACATTCAAAGCCTATATTCATTAGATAAACATCAAGGCTTAAGAATTAAACTATGCTCTCTTTATCCACGTGATTTTAAATCCATTAAAGAGGGAATTTATGTGAGTAATTCTTTAATTGAAATTGAACATTCTTCAAATCATCAATTCTCTGATCTCTCTACTGAACTTGAGCTTCATTTGTATTTATTTCCTTTCAAGAGAGCTTCTTTGTATACAATTGATCTTTGTAAAAGAATTGCGGTCAAGACTTAGGTTTGTCAATGGTGAGGTTTGTGGATTAAAGACTTGTGCTTGGTGTGGGGATATCACCAAGTGCTTGAAATTGTGCTTTATAATTCAGCTTGAGAGTAAGTCTAGCCAAACCATCTAAATCTCCTTGTCAAGTATCTCTAACTTAGTCTCCTTACTTATGCTCTTTACCATTTTTGGCGCATTTAATACCATATTTACTTCAAAACGGCTATATTTACTTTCACACCTATATAAACTAATTTTGGGTCATCATACACCATCGAAACCACATACTCAGCCTTTATTCATTAAAGAACATTAAGGCTCAAGAATTAAAATTTTCACTTTTCATCTTCCTGATTTACATCGTCAAAGAGAGTATCTTTAAGAAATTTTTTGATTGAGAGTTAGTAATCTTCAAGTTATCAACTCTCCAATCTCTATATTGTACTGGAGCTTTATTTGTACTTATTTTCTTTTAAGAGGGTTTTTTTTTTGTAAATAATTAATCTTTATGAAAGGATTATGATCAAGGCTTCGATTTGTCAAGTCTTTAGTGAGCTTTATGAATTCAAGGCTTGTGTTTGTGTGGAGATATCACAAAGGCCCCGTTTGACACATTTTTTTCAGTTTTGGAAATTGAAAAAAAAAAAAGCGTTTAGTAACCATTTTTTTTCCCTTCTCCAATTTAAAAAACCAATTTTTAAACTGAAGAAAAAAAAACTCTCAAAATGAGTTTTTTTTTTCACTTTTGGTTTTTTTTTGGGTTAATTACAAAACGGTCCCTTGTGGTTTACTCGTTTTTACACTTTGCCCCTCGTGTTTACAACTTTTACAATAATGTCCCTTGAGGTTTACAAAACCATTGCAAATAGCTCCAAAAACGAACGGCCGTTCAATTTCAGCCGTTAACAGCTCCACGTGCCCAGCACACCCGGTTTTCACATGGGTAGAACGGTCATTTCTGATCTACCCCTGCCAAAACCTTTCCAGCAGCCTCCAGTGCTGCAATTTTCAATAAAGAATCATTCTTTCCGAGAATCTCAACAAACCCATTTTTCAAGTTACCCAAAAACCCCAAACCATTGTCCTGAATTTCAAAGAGCTAGGGTGTGCCCTCGTCTAACAGATCATTAGGGCCAAATGGATCATTAGGGCCAAATGGATCAGGAAGCTTCAATGAGAGGGGCTTAAAGATGGGGTTTTTTTTGTGAAGAGGTAATCAATATTTGGATCTCCTAGGCATGGTAGAGCCCCTGGAGGAACTGGAGGCAGTGGCTGCAGGGGGCGTCGGAGACGGCGAGGTGGGTGAAGCGGCGGCTGCCATGCATGGCGACGTTGGTAACTAAGAACTGCTTGGCATGGACAGAATGGTGGAGGGGTATTCCGAGGAATTCGAGGTTGGTGCCGATGAAAACCCAGTCGTTAGAGGACAGGCTGACGGTGCCCACGTGAAGAGCACATAAACATGAAAGGGTGCGCAAAACTAAGTAACAAAATTAGGGATTAACCAGAAAATTGCCAAAAAATCCAGACAATAGACAAAAAGATAGATGAAGGAACTAATAAGAAAGAAATCTTGAGGTTTCACTTGAAATCTTCGTTCCAAGTGAAACCTGATTTGGTTTAGACAAAATATCAAGCACTTGGTGTACACGATCGGTCCAAGTACATTTGAGGGGCACGAACCCCTTCTCCACCAGTTGGCAATAGTAAGCATAGGCCAAAAACCCACAAGCATTGGTCGTCCAAAACAAAACATTTGGGACACCCAGCTCCTCTGCAGCCTCAAGCGTAAAGCTCATAACACCATCTGACACAACACAGCTCACCGGAGGAACACCTTCAGATGTTTTAAGCTCAGAAAGCAGGTCCCTAAAGGGTGCCAAGCAGTTCTTTGGGATGGACTCGCAGAGCAGCCAGGCGTACTGGGTGGCGTCGCCGTCGACGAAGGGGAGGCCGTCAGGGATGGCGGCGAAGTGGAAGGAGGGGAGGCCGTCGAGGGCGGTGGCGCCGCCGGTAACGGATAAGACGGTGATGGTTGTACTGGGTGTTGACGAAGGTGACGTGGAAGCCCGATTCGGTTTGGCACCATGACTGCGTGCGGTTTCGCCCTGTTTTGCTCTGTTGCTGCAATGACCGATCTACCCACGCCAAAATCGGGTGTGCTGTGCACGTGGGCTGTTAACGGCTGAATTTGAACGACTGTTGGGTTTTAGAGCTATTTGTAATAATTTTGTAAAATTCAAGGGACATTATTGTAAAAGTTGTAAATACAAGGGGTAAAGTGTAAAAATGTGTAAATCACAGGAGACAGTTTTGTAATTAAACCTTTTTTTTAGACAACCACCACCACCCTCCCACCGCCGGCAGCCACCTCAGGCGACCACCGTCGGCGACTTGCCGACAGTCATCGGAGGTTGCCATCGGCGACTGCCGGCAGCCACCACCAGCAGCCACCTCCGGCCACCACCGCCGGCGACAACCGCCGGCTGCCTGCCGGCAGCCATCAGCCACTGCCGGCCACCACCACTGTCGGCCACCGCTACGCCCCACCACCGCCACAACAAACCACCACAAAAAAAAAAAAAAAAACTGAGTTATCAAACACCAAAAAAAAAATCAAAATAAAATTAGGTTATCAAACATCCACTTGTTTTTGTAAAAAAAATAAAAATTTAACTGCTCTTAAATTATTATTTTTTTAGAAACTAAAAACCAAAAAATAAAATTTGTCAAACGAAGCCTAAGTGTTTGTAACATTTTTTACCTTGACCAGGAATAAGATGTTCTCGGTAAATTATAGTAGTCTTGCAAGGGACTTCCTTGAAAAGGTAGACATAGGCTTGCAGCCGAACCATTTAAATCTTCTTGTCAAGTATTTCTAACTCAATCTCTTTAATTATTGTTCGAAATTGTGTAGTTAGCATATTGATTGAGATTGTTCAACGGTTTGATTGAGGTACATGGTTGTGTATCTTAAATTTCCTTATTAGTTTTCAAAAATCCTATTCACCCACTTCCTCCCTCCCCCTCACCCCTACCCCCACCCCACACACACACCCCCCCCCCCCCTAAAAAAAAAATCCCCTCCAGGGTTGTTTAAATGGTTTCAACTACATTAACTTTCATGAGCATTACTGTTGAAACGATTTAATGCGCTTACCACATAACGTAATGGGTTCGGAAACATACTGTACGAAATCTTCGAAAATCCCGACGTAGGATCCTTGTTGTTACGAGCTTCCAACACGCTTGATCTTTTTTCGTAGGTACGAAAACGGCTACTAGAGTCAAGTTCTTTGTCCACGAACCAAATCTTAGAGCTTGGTGATTGCTTTAGAGAGAGTGATACAGAGAGGGGGATTGTCTTGTGACTTATTGTCTCTGACTTATGATTTCTTGGGATATCTCTAGCCTTTATATAGAGATAGTATTTAGAGACAGACTTTACCTCAAACACTTAGGAGATAAATATGTATTTATCTCAAACACCTATGAGATAAATATTGTATTTATCGCAAACACTTAGGAGATAAATATTCTCTAAATAACTGTAATTATCCAGACTAACAAATACACATTATCTGTTAGTGAGAGGATAATGGGTCCACAACCCAATTTATTAACAATTACAAATTCCAACGACTTGAATAATCTACAATGGGGCATGATCAATTTTTTTCCCAAATGAGTCTACATATTACACCATAATTGTTTTAATAAAAAAATGTAAAGCAAATTCGCAGTTGAGCGAATCTCCATTTGTCTGTTTGCTACCAATTTTTAGCTCATATACTTTTTCTGTTTCTTAAACTCATCAAAAGGCCATCAAAGATAACATAGAATCATCTTCATTTCAGTCTAGAGAGACACCAACAAAATTCTAATAAGATTGGATATTTCATAAATTCTGCCTTGGAATCTAATTTTGTTTTTTTGCTTTAGACTTCTCCAAAAGTATTTTTCTTTTGAATTAAGGGCAAATTACATCTATGTCCCTGAGGTTAGGGTATAATTACAGTCAAGGACACAAAGTTTTAAAATGTAACATTTCGTGACCAAACACTTTTAAAATGTATCAGCCGTGTCCATCTGTCAGGGTTTCGTCCAAAAAATACATTTTTTTAATGATGTCAGAAATACATATTTTTAAAATGACGATACTACCCCTTATACTGTATATACTAAATATTTTTAAAAATTTTAAATTAAGATTTCAAGCCTTAATTTAAAGTCACAATGTATCACCCTGCAAATTTGCAAATTAGGATTTTGTTGAAAACCTAATTAGGATTTTGTTAAAACCCTAATTTGCAAATTAGGGTTTTGTTGAAACCCTAAGTCTTTTTTTTAAAAAAAATTAAGATTAACCCCATATTATCCTCCTGCTTTCAAAATTTAGTGTTTATTGGAGCCCTAATTTTCAAATTAGGGTTCAGTGAATTTGAAATCGCCAGTAGTCGTTCCCTCCCTGCGCCCCGCCGCCTACAGTCCTTCCCTCCCCTGGGCCACCCTACCACACCGGCAAGCCTCTCCCCGCACCACCCCACCACGCCTGCAATCCCTTCACAAGCCCACACTGCTGGCAGCTTTCTCTCTAAAGGATCACTGAAATCGCAGATCTCGCCGCCACCACCGGCTGCCACCTCACCGTGGCTGGGTTGGCCCTGATCTCGCCAATGTCGCCGATATTGACAGTTTTGGTGGGGGTGCGGGTAATGGTGAGAGAGGAAGGTGGTAACAGCGGTGGGGTGGGGGAAGAAGGGTGGAGTGCGGGGTGGGGTGGGGTGGGGGTTGAGGGGGGCAGAGAGAGAGAGAGAGAAAGAATTTAAGAGAGAGAATTTAAAAGAATTTAAGAGAGAATTTTTAAGATAATGGCAGTTAAATACATATATTTGAATTTAGGGGTAATTAAATCTTTTCTTCAAAACCGTTATGTATTTTTGTATTTCGTCTGATCAACGGACATAAATATAATTTGTCTAAACTATTGTCTTTACCTGTAATTATACCCTAACCTCAGGGACATAGCTATAATTTGCCATTGAATTAAATATGAGACTTACAAACAATGACATGTGACAATATTGTACTTTACTTGTTTAACACTGATTTTGGCGTTGATTTATTGTGGTTGTTCAATATTGTATTAACTTTCTTCCTGACATTAATGATAAACGTTGGACAAACGAATCTAATTTTTGTTCAATATTGTCAAACGAATCTTTTTTTTTCTAATTTTCAAAACTGAAAAAAAAAATAATAAGTGTCAAACGAAGCCTTAAGTCTTTCTTCTTCTTCTTCCATTTTTTATTTTTTATTTTTGAATTGAGATTAAGCCCTTCTTAACTATTCTTAACATGTGCCCCCAGGTCACTTGCTAACGTTTGCCATATGTAAGTCCTTTGGGAGGCAATACGGCATTTACCATTTTGCCATCATTACCTTTTTAGTTTTCGAGGGTTGAGAATTGTACGATGACTTCTTACATTGACTAATGGGCCAGCAGCTTCCAATTTTTGGCTGTCACGTAAATCCTTCTCAATAATGGAGGTCGGAAGAACTGTGAAACACAAGACAAGTGTGTTGTTGGTCGAGAAAGTACGCAGAAACTACATTTAGAGGCTTCACGGGGAACAAGAATGAAAACAAAGACAACCATCCCCCACTCACTCTCCGTTCTTGTGGAATGGGAAACCAAGTTATTGAATGTCAAGTTACTTTGTCGATCCTTCAGAACACGTTAAATTTTGATCGTTGAGCTCCAAATGGTGAACGAAACGGGCTCTAATAGGGTCGAGGACAAGGTAATTTCTTGATCATCCATCAATGGGACCATCAAGGAAGCAAAATATACAACATTAATATGTTCAAACAGTAAAATCGTAAAGCGAGGGACATGAATCTCCCTCTCTCTCTCTCTCATGCATGTACTTCCTGTGTAAAAACAAAAGTATAGTTAAGGAAGAGCCTCTTGTGTCTCAGTTGTCAAGATCATGAAAAACTGGACTGGCTTCAAGCTGCTCTGCAAATTTTTCGAGGATCTCCTTCATAAGAACAACTGATTCCTCTTTCTCCAGGCCAGCAGCATTGTTTCTGTTCTCTACTTCAGAAAACATTCCATCATAGAGAAGTACCACGGCCTCGTCATCTTTCGATGGTGGCAACCCGAACTCTTTCCCGTTCTTCTCTAGAAAACCCCTAATCTCTCCCATATTCCTCTCTCCACCCTCTTCATCATGCAATATCTTCTCTATGACATTAGTCAATTGCTTTTCGTCTGCCAAAATCTGCACCAAGTGAGCATAGGGAGGTAAAATGATTTTCTCTAAGTATCGAAGCAACTCTTTCAAAATTTGCCAGGCTCTTACAGTGGTTAAGATAACCAAGGACCAAAGCACATGCCATAACTTTCTCTTTCATTTTTCGTTTATTTGGTTGTTTAACTCATGCTTATTTCCATTTCGAATCTTACAAATTTAGAGGGGCTGGACTGTATGTAGCTAAGTGCAACTGATCCTAGAGGAGAAATCCATCTTGGGATCTTTAACTGAGAGAAGAGGCAGAATAAAATACCTTTCGTATCTTAGAACCATTGATGATCTCAATGTTCTGGATGACGACAACGTGCTTTGCAGTCAGGGCTTCTGCAATTTCTTGCATAACAGGCTGTAGTACTTGGGCAAATTGTGCTTGTCCCAGTTCTTCCTCCCCCTCAGCTCCATGTTTCTTCAGAATATCATTGAGCTGAGGAAACTCTGATAAATTGCAAAATTTTTACACGTAAGAATTCCTTTCAGAAACTAGATAATGGTGTTGTGGTGAGCCAACGCAATACTCTCTGTGCATCTACATCCGGAAGTACGCAGGTAAATCATTTTAGTACTCACTTTTTGCAGGACTGCAGGAAATAATGTTATTTTGATATGTTGAAACTTGGAAAATATCCAGATCTAGAAATTTGATTTAAATGATGTGTCTAACAGTTTCATTCTAATGAAAAAATTGGTCAGTCAATCTTCAAATAATTATTTGAAAATAACAACAAAGCAACATGGTGCTATTAAACAAATATGTCACCAGAAGAGAAGGTAGCAGTAAGTGTATCAAAAAGTTCACAAACTTCATTACCTTTGTGTTTTAACAGAATTATGCAGAGACATTGACCTAGTAGTTGGAACATTGGAATGTCATGTTTGTAAACAAATGATCCAGATTACGGCATAAAGAAGCATGTCCAATCACATAATTCCTGGTTAACGTAAATGAAAGGTTTTCTTTCAGCATATGCCATGTGATTTTCTCTAGATAAAGTGAATACTCCATAGGAGTTATGCCAGCTTCCACGCATATCCCTTGATGTCATCAGCGTCATGTATTTACGTGCAGTGTTAAGAGCTCAGAGTCTATCTAATTCTAGATATAATACTCAATAGTCTACTGTGATACCAAACATATTAGTTTGGAAAGAATTACTGAAAACAAGGTCAATATGGTCTTGACTTCTTATAAAAATTTTACCATCTTTCTTTCATTTTAACTATTTTTTTTCTTTTGTATTCCATCTCATCTCTGAAGAAGTTATGTTTGGATTTTTTTCCAAGAAGCTAGGATTTCAGTAGTCAAATGTAGCATCTCAATTTCTCACAAATAGATATGTGGACTGGTACAAGAGTAGATACTAACGTGATGGTGATGGGCTATGTGAGGGTAAATCGGAATAGAAGAGCAAAGAATAAGCCTCCTTCATTTATCAACCAATTGATAAAAGAATGAGGCAATTCGATAATCAGCTCTTCCACCGTCAGGCCTTACAAGAACCGCAATATATTATAAGGGGTAAACTAAAAAGTAGTGTCGGAATTGATGCTTCTAGAATCTCCGTAATTGCAATAAAGTGACCCATCGATAAGTTTGCCACACTTTTAGCAAGAACTAAAAATTGGAAACATAGTCATCTGATGGTAAAACAATTCACTGCTGAATGTGCATGAGTGCATAGCGACCCATGAATCGTCGTAAGAAAACAGAAGAAAAGAGTGGCGTTATAGGTGCTGACAGGAAAAGAACAAAAGCTGGTGCGGCAGGTATTAAGCGTCATGAGAGGGAGAAAATCATAAAGGTCCATCTTTTAGGCGCATATAAGAAAGATGACATTGGCATCATGAACTTGTAAAGTTTACTCGTCCACATCTATGTTCATTCTATTTCACCACATTACCTTACCGCAGAGTTAGAAATGAAAGCACAAACCTGAAACAGGAGGAATGCCCATTTCGACACCCATATGAGCAAGTGCATTACATATCTCATTCTTACGGAGCTTTCCTTTATCTTCGGTATCTAAATCAGTGAAAAGATTCTCTGCCAACATCGCAAAATCATCTTCGTCCTCCAAAAACAGCCGGAGAGTGTTCCCATCCAATATTGCTACAACAAGTGGCTCATCTGAAAATACATCTAGGTGAGTAGTTTGGCATTTCCATTTCATCAGCTAGTGGAGGACTTAAAATCAACAGAAAGAAGAAAGCGTGGCAATGTTCAGTTTTTTAATTAAATTTACCAAATTCTCAAGAAGTTGTTTCAAACTGAAAAAACAACTGATCATATTGAGAGCTAATCACAGCATTCATCACTTACCCAACCTCTAAGTGAAGAACAATAGAACAACTAACTAAAAGCGGGACAGGAAAATGGAAAGCTCTCAACAAGGATCATAGACGTCAGCAGCAGGTTCCGAATGCCATGCAGGAGTCCAGAACCCTCGTGATTCTGCAGCCACCAGACAATGAACCATCAGGCCTCCAGAGCAAGCTTCATGACATCCATGCATTCATACTCCTACTCCCGTTGTGATCTTGGCAAGGAATCATAGACGACAGTAAGAATGGGTTCTTGAACCAACCATGGTCATCATCACAGATGCCGATACCGGCATCGTGTTATTGGTTGTCTTTCATTGGCCATATTGGACATCTATATAGAGCATAGTTATCAGAACCTAAGCGGTCCGGTTGGTTGACCCGGTTCAACCGTGAACCAACCGTTTAACCCGTCCTGTTCAGTAATTGGATCCGAAATGCAATTGACTTATATGAACCAGCTGAACCGGAATTATTTGGGGCAACTCGGGCATGAACCGGGTGGGTTAACCGGGTCAAGAAGACAACGGTGTTAGTAACTCATTAAAAGGGACAAATACAGGTGGTGGAAGTCGAACCCTGGCCTTCAGTATAGAAGCACACTTTGCATTACCACTGCACCAAACAACCTGCCTGTTTAAGAATCGCGCATGATGCTAATTAAGTAATAAAAAAATCAATAAATATGTTTTCATGAAAAGGGTTGAATCTTGTTGAACCAATAAACCGTGAACTCGAGACATACCATTTGTTGCAGGAGGGTGGTGAGCTGGTATGATCAGTTCAAGGTCCGATCTGTCAACAGGTATGATCTGTTCGTGATCTGTGAACAGATATGATAAGTTACTGATCTATGTCATCTGACAACTATCCTGACTTCTCTTCAACATCTGGGGCCATGTGATCTTACATCATATCCAGTGCCTTCCTTCTGCCTCCAGTTGGACTTTCATTGGGGGCGTTCACCGTATTGTACATCGGCATGAGGTTTGGGTGGAACTTTCCACCTTTTTTACTAGTCATCGTAATGTTTTATTTACTTGTGTCCTTTCTACATGCGGACTACTCGGAAATTTGGAGCTTTTATGATCTGCAAAAGGCTTATATACCCATTGCAAATACTTAGTGATTCATCAGGTACCTAATTGCACCATCGTCCATCGTCTAACCTAAGCCATAGTGCTTACTTTATTGTTGACATAGATGACAGTTCATTAGATTTTTGAACTGCCATGGGATATCTAGCCCCATAATGAGCAAAAAGATATTCTCTAAGAGGATATAAACCGTGCTGTTTGGCTTTAAAAGGTGGTGGTAAACACAATTTACCATGATTACCTATGTCAAAGGCGTTGAAGAAATTTAACTTTCAGCTTTTCAAACTGATGACAATGATTTTAATCTCATAACTAACTATATTTTCCAAACAAATTCATGAGAACGCTAAAAAGCTGTACTTCTCTTCCCGCATATTTGGTTCCCCCCCATTTTAGCGCAATTTGCACGTGGTGATGGTGCCCATTGATAGTGCAGTGTTAAACATCAGACATTATTGGCCCATTCTCCCTTAGCTTAAGCTCTTAAAGCAATTGGTAACTTCACAAAATTTCGTCCTACGAACGCCACTTTTCCATATTGACCTACATGTCGGGGGCAAAAACTGCCAGAACATTAACTTTCTCTACCAGTTCTTATGCTTCCACGCTTTATCTAATCTGAAGGAAGTAAGTCTAACAGTCAAAGTTTGTTAAGAGAAATAGCCACAAATTTCCCCCTTTCTCCAAACAAAGTTCTGAACTGAAGTTTGGCTAGCCTTTACTCGTGGATAAACATTTGAAGTTTTCCAGCAAACTACTATCGTAAGACTTTCTGTATTGGAAGGCGTTTCATGCTCATCCAAGACTTAGGAAAAGCCATGCCTCGCATCTTCTGATAGTTAATCTCCGTACCTATGGAACAAAGGCTGGATTTTAAGCAAAACTTGGAAAGCTTCTAGGGGTAATTATTTGACAGTAGACTTCAAACACCAGATATTTCAGTCAAAAATAAAAATCCGCCTACTATTCAATTTCTTTTAGATATACCTCCTACTCTAACAGAGGTCAAATGGGTCATCGATTCAGAGCGTACTTTCTTCCTCCGCCTCCGAGCCCCGGACAGGTACGTACAAGCCTACAAATTTTGTTCAACGTATGTGTTATTCCACTCAAATTGGTCACTATTTGGGCAAAAGGAAGAATGTAGCATTTACTTATATTTGCATGTTCAAACTGTAAGGCAATTACAGTTCAATTTCAACTTATTTTTCTGCCAAACCAATTTTTCCACCTTCCAACTCACCATGAGTTGCTACTTGCAAGCTAGAATAGGGATTGCCACGTGGCATATGTCAAAGTAACTCAACTAATCCATTGTCCCTCAGAAGTTATGGCTGGTTGTGTGAAAGCATCCACCTCTAAACCAATTGGTTATGAGGGGAAAGGCCTACAAGGCATATATATTGAACTATTGTTTATTATTTAAACGATGTGAGATTGATACCCAATGTGGGGTTTATATATCTCAACACGCCCCCTCACGTGTGGCCCGACTTATTTTTTGAGTTGGCCTAGCACGTGGAGAAATTGATTGGGTGATGGTGAGGAACTAGTTGTTGAATTGTCTCCAGGGCCTGAATCGACCAGGTCTGATACCATGTTGAACCTGGTGTCTAACCCAAAAACATGTTCTAGAGTATGAGGAGCCCACCAGGTATAAGAACAAATCTCAAACCCCATGTATTGTCGATGTGTGACTTGACACACGCCGTCACGCGAAGCGTGGGAATAAGAGGTGCTACTATTAAATAAGAGGTGGTCCCGTTGGATCGAATGGGGCGGCAGGAGTCTAACTCTGATGCATGGTATCGGAGCTCTGGCTTACCAAGGTCTTGGGTTTGATTCTTCCCACTTGCATATATGGTCTCCCTTTATCATAATATTATTTGCACTCAGTTTATTACTGATTTGATTTGTCTCTTCACGTGCAATTAGGAGCTTGCACGTGAGGGGGAGTATTAAGCATGACAACATTGTTGGGTCCATTCTCTAACAACTTAAGCTTTTAGAACAGATGTTGACTTAACAGGTTGGGGACTCATCCTTCTCTTCCACTTTCTCTATCAAACACATGCTCCCTAACACATTTCAAGTAATCAAGTCCTTCCTCACTACTTCTAACGCGTTACTCTCAAGATAAAACTTTATTTCAAATTGTGCTATTCGTGCTGGGTTGCTTGTCGCAGTTCACAGAATTCAACACTTTGTCCTAGGTTGTTCATTAGTCTAGCCAGCACCCCATTCAAAGCCTCATCGCCTGCATACATTAACAAAACGCCTCCACAAATCGGCCACCCGACGCTAAATGTGGATGTATCCTGGGTGATCCCGTACTAAAAAGACCAAAAATTAGATAATTGTGGCGTGCTAGTGACTCGATTGAAAGGTCAAATAGATGGACAAACCACTCAAACAATTTACAAACGATCCAGATACCATCAAGAACTAAATTAATTTTAGAGAAATAGCATCTCTTAAAAACAATATCATGCGATAAGCACCGATCAGTTACTCAATACATTACTGGATAAGTTATGTACTTACGTATGTAAAAGAATGTGAAAAAGTAAAATTGAAAAAAATAATACAAGAGTCGAAGTCAACACCTTTGAGTTCATCGGCGATCGCGTTGACTAAGTCTTTGAGCCTGGCCGCAGCCTCGTCTCTATCGAGCTCCGTACCTGAAAAGCTGCCGGCCTCGATGTTGAGGCGGAGGAGAGCGGCGGACTTGAGAGTCTCGGGCAATGCGAGGCCGAAAAGCGACGAGGAAGCTGTTGACTCTGCCAGCTCGATGACCCGAGCCCCGGTGAGAGTGGCAGCGGATTCCGGCAGGGAGAGATCGACAGATCTGAGCTGCGAGCCGTCGATCACCGTCAAGCCTCCGTCCGCCATTGCCGTTGGAACGGGTTTTAAGACTTCGGGAGACGAGTGTGAGTTTGTGTGCGTCTGATTTTTGAAAACAGAAGTTTTGGGGGAGAGAGAGAGAGAGGCGAGAGGAAGAAATGTATAGTCTTAAGCTCCGTTATGTTGGGCGCGTACGTCATTGGCCTTTGAGGTGGGGTCTAATTGCCAAATTGCCATTCGTGCATCGTGAAAAAATATTCCGTCTGTTCCCCATAAATTCATTATTTTTTTTAGATCGTCTTACATAAATTCATCATTTCTAAATCAAGAAAAATATTTGTAATAATTCTTACATATTTACCCTTTTATACTTTTTTTATTCTATTTATCACTCACATTTAACTCTCCATCTGTCTCATTTTCTATATCTTGTTATCCATCTTCTTACACTTTTTTTTATCTTATTTCTCTCTTCAAAATTAACACTCCTCTGCTCATTCTCTCTTTTATGGTCTACTTTGTTCCCCTCCTTTCTCTAAATAATAGAATGAAAAACACACAATATATGACCTAAATCTTTAATATGCGTAAAAAAAAAGTGATCGAATTATGTGGAACGGAAGAGTAATATTAATTGGTAATTTGTAGATATTACAGTAAAAGAATATAGATCAATAATTACGACTAACAAATGACGCTTATTTTTATGATACAGTTTTAAGTTTAATTTTAAGCATTAGGCTATCATATCCCTAAAGACAATGTGTAAAACAAAAATCAAAACATATGTAAGTAATAAAAGAAAATTGAAGTTGGAACTTAGAGAAAAAACTAGATTTACTTAATACTTTGAATGAAAATATGTGATGATTAACGGTAAATCTAACCTATACAATGCATAATAGTTACTCGTAAAAAAGAGTGCCACCTCATCACCATAATAATAATTATGTTGGTTAAGTTCTAAAAACTTGATAAACAAATTATAGATTTGTTTTTCTTCACGGGGTCTTATTCAAAATTAATGTACCCCTCTCTGTCTCTCTCATATCACCATAATATTAATTATGTTCGTTAAGTTCTAAAAACTTGATAAACAAATTATAGATTTTTTTCTCTCCATGGATCTTATTCAAAATTAATGTACCTCTCTCTCTCTCTTTCTATATCATTAAAAACATTCAGTGGCTTATAAATCGAAAGAGTTATAAAATACAAAAGGCCTTTTACTTTTGTCGTCAATGAAAAAACTTAAGTTATGTGTAATCTGAAGCAACAATATAGGTGCAACTTGGGCTTGGCAACTCGTGTCAACCCATAAAAATATAAATGTGTGCTTATTTTACCTAAAATTATGTACATAGATTATGTGTGTACATGTAACATCTCAAAAATTTTGGAACGTTAACACTCACTCGATAATTTACACTATGACAACCAAAATGGACAACCATAATCAGAGTAATTAAACCGTCAATTAAAATGTACTGTTAATAGATTGTCATAAATGAATATCAAATCTAAGTCTGAAAGTTTTTAAATAACAATATTCACCCACACAGGGGCTCTAACGGACAATACTAAAACTTAAATTCTATTTCCAGATACGATACAAACAATCACAAATACTATTGAACATGAGTAATTGCAAACCCACATAGGCAGTGCAGGGTAATCACTTAGCAAAGTCATAAAGGCGATGCTCACTAACTCTGGTAACTACATATACATATGTACACCGGCTAGTCCATCAAGGTACTAGCCCACACCAATATACACTAATCCTCCAATACACACTAACTCCCGCCAAAACACACCAGTGCAGGATCTCATGTCAATATACAGAATGTAATAATTACTAATACAATAAATAAATAGATGCCCGACGAGTAATAAATACTGAGCATCGATAAGGATTTTCAATAAATACTTAAGCACAAAGCAGGGGTTTAAAGGCATATATACATGCTCATCTAAAAAATAACAGAGTTTAAATAATTTTGATAACAATTTAAAATAAAATTGGAGGAAATAGGTTTCAGAGAGAAATTCCTCACGTGGATGAGAAGTTAAGCTAGTTTTAACTGGACACTCATTTGTTAACCTAAACGGAACATTTCAATTATCATAATACAGTTTATTCCACGATATCGTAAACCTTGTGCCAACTCACTCTTACTCTGAGAACGGCCCGCTCATCAGGTACGCAAAATTATCAAAAAAAAAAACCCTTGCATGAAAATTTACCAAAATACCCCCGAACTTGGGCCAAAATACCCCCAACGCCTAACACACCACAACCCCCCTCCCCCCCCCCCCCCCAAAAAAAAAAAAAAACAAGTCAAAACACTCTTTTAAATGACAAGGTGGGGTTTTCAGACAAAAATGATATTTCTGGAAATTTTCCGTTTGGAACCCTTAACCTTTCCTTAAATTGGACGCTAAGGATCATATTTTTAAAGTATATCAAACGGCACCGAAATGCTGTAAAATTTCAGGCACTCAAGCATCTCAGTAAGATCAGATCATTGTAAAATGGTTGGCTAAAAATAAATTTGTTTACTACACCAAATAATTCAAAAACCTGTTTTCAAAACAAAATTATTTCAGCTCCTTCGCAAGTCCAGAAAAATTCTTGAAAATTCTACATCGAATGTTTTGCAAAAATAAGAGGAGGTTTAGTTTTTCACTTTGCCCAAATATCCTCAAAACGTTTTGGGCAATCGGCTGATTTGTAATTCTAGAAACATCATTTTTTAACAAATTCTAGTTTTGTACATTGACCATTTTTAGGCAGAAATATGATAAATCTTAGAAAATTCAAAACTAAAAAGTTAAAATATATTTACTCAGTTTTTCAGAAATCTAAGGATCACAAAAATTCAATGAGCAACAACATTTCTATAGCAAATCGAAGTGGCTGATAGAAACAACACATCTCTATGTAGACTAGTTTTATTCAATGAATATTTTGGAGCAGAAATACTACGAATCTCAGAAACATCAAAACTAGAAAGTTAAAGAAGAATTTTTGAGGTTTCTAGATATATAAAGTTCACAAAAAACCAATGCGTAATGAATTTGTTATGACAAATTAAAGTGGCTGCCAGAAATCGAAAATTCTGAACTTTTTCAGAGAATTGAATTTAAGGTCATTTTTCAATATGAAAACGTTCCGAGAAAACTTAAAAATAAATAGTTGAAGGGAACACAACGAAGTTTTTAGAAAATACAAAATCACCTCAATCAATTCAATAATAAAAGAGATATGACAAAATTTCTAAACCATTCTTATGCTGCTCTATAGCAGCCTTCTTCTCAAATGCACCCACCTCTCACCCTCTGAAACACACACTATACACATCAACTCACACACATTAATACCTAAAACATCCAATTACATGGCTAAAATTATAGAGGAAATATTAGGGATTTACTTTGAAAAAGTCTTGCCCTAGGTATTACTTCTCTCTCCCTTTCTCTCTCTAACTTTCACGTAAAAAAGGCTTACTGAATTGTCTTTGACGGCTAGAGATTATACTAGGGTATTTATACTAACCTTAAAAATAATTAAATCTGCTTAAATTCCCCTTGCACTTTAGTCAATTCTTCCTAATTTCACACACAAACTTTAACACTATGAAAATACACCAATTTAATTAGATTAAGGTAAAAAATAAAATTTATCCACACCAAAAAGTTTCGGACGTTACATTTAGCATCTTCTTTTTGGCTTTGCTAAGTAATTACCATGCACTGCCTGTGTGGCTTTGCAATTGCTTATGTTCAATAGTATCTGTAATTGTTTGCATCGTATCTGAAAGTCATATTCATATCTGATCGAACTACATATGATCATTTTGAAACTCTTGGAAAACCAACATCGAATTGCATTTGTGAATTATTTCGAAATTCCTATTTTTGAGCAAACTTACTGAGCTCTCAAAAGCTCACTCTCGTTTGACTTCCTTTTTACAGGTGATAACTAACAATAGATCGCATTGGGTATGGATCAGAGCCGAGCGAGGGAAATTGAATTTAAGTTTTAGTATTGTCCATTAGAGCTTTCAGACTTAGATTTGGTATTCATTTATGACAATCTACTAAGAGTACAATTTAATTGACGGTTTAGTTGCTCTGATGATGGTTGTCTATTTTGGTTATGATGATATTATTATCTTAGTGTAAATGATTGAGTGAGTGTTCGGATATATATATATATATATATATATATATATATATATATATTCTCTAAGCATATGCGTTTGGAGACCTTTGAATTTTATTTTTTTTGCTTTGTTTCTTATTATACGAGTAGACTTCTTAAGATTGTTTAGATTCAATGAACCGACTGCTAAGGTGAATGCAAACTAGGTGAGGGAAGAGAACTAGCCCATTTTCGAATAAACGAGCTGATAAACCTTTGAGGCTTAAATGAACCGACCAATAAAGTTACTTTGGTCTTTTCAGTCTAAACTAGTTTTATCTCTTAGAGTCAATGAGGACGACCAAATAGTCTTCTTCTTTAGTGTTGCTACTCCCAGACCTCTGTAGAAATGGTCTTAGGTTGCCCAAATGGGGCTGTGAGTTGGAGAGAGAAATCCCCTCTGAAAGGCTGTTAAATTTGCGTCGGAGTTAGATAAGCAAGAGTGAGTGAATCTTCTACATACTTGTGTTCGTTCATCATTCTTTCTGATCGTGAATAATCCAGAATCGACGGTCAAGGGGTCAAAATTAGTCCAGATCAAGAGGTACTTCTAATACTCAAGTCGTTTTATTTTAGATTAGAGTATTTTGGATTTTGGATTTTCCTTCCCTATGACCAAGTTTTGGTCTGTGATAAAAATTAGAAAAACAGTTTCTAAACTTGTCATCACAAGAAGTTAGTTAGGATTAGAATTTCATCAGAAATATCTTGTTTGGATCATACTTCGGTCTGGATTTAATTTCTAAAACAACTAGAAGAGTTCGTAAAAAACTGATTTAAAAACATTCAATTAGAAGAAGTTCAATTAAATTAGGTTTCTAAAGAAATATAGACCAAGATGTAGGTTGTCTCCCCTAGGTCGATCGAACTACGAGATTTTGATCATGACTTGTCCAGTTAGGTACGTACCCCGATATCGAATTCAAACCAAATTTAGGTTTAGCTTAGGTTTTGTTTGCCTTCATTTGGGTTTTTAGACAATTCGTGTTTTGGGATAAAACTTGCAAAATCACGTAAATGAAGTTACAGACTGTTTAAGGATGAAGGGGTGCCTTAATTCTTCATGTTATATAAATTAGTTCCCGAATCTAAATCTTCAGTTTTGTAGGTTAAAGCTTTAATTGAACATTCTAGAGTCAAACTTTATATTTTCTCATTTTCCTTGGTTAGCCATTTGTCGCAATTATAAGATGGCGACTTGAGATAGACTTTGATATTTTTTTGTTGCAGTTCGCCATAATTGGGTCATGGGTTTTCTGCTCTAGGTGGAATTCTAAAAGTCAATAAGGGTGTTATAGTCAATATGAAAAGTCACGAGTTGTTTAACTTGTATAGATTGATTGTAGACAATGTTACAGATGGAATAGTAGTCACTTCCTTTGTAGAATCTTATACCAATAGTACAATTTTGTGGCATTTAAGGTTCAGTCATATAAGTGAACGAGATATGTTAGCACTTTGTCAAAGAAATTTTTTAAAAGGTATAAAACTACATAAGTTGGGATATTGCAATTATTATGTGTATGGGATACACCGCAAAATAAGTATCAAGATTGCAACATTCATACTAGCAAGTGTGTTGTTACTATATTTAGTCAGATATTTGCAGTAACATACCATTTTTTTCAAAAAATCATGCATGTTACTTCGTCAGTGTCATTGATGACTACTCTAGAAAGGTATAACTTTATTTTATGAAACATTTAGCATTCTCATGCAGTGACAATGATCAAAACCAGACAGATCAAAAGTTACTTCGGAACTAACAATGACATGAAATACAAACATACATATTTCTTAGGATTTTATAAATACATCACCCATCACTTTATAGTTAAAAGAACTCCATAGCAAAATGGAGTTGTCGAGAGAATGAAAAGAACATTATTAGAAAGCCATAGATGCACGAGGTTAAATACAAATTTCCCAAAGAGTTTTTTGGCTGAGTCTGTTTACACAGCTTGCTTTATCATCAATCTGTCTCCTTGTTGGAAGGGTTAGGAAAAAGTTTGGATGGGTAAACTGGTTGAGTTTTCTTTGTTTAGAAATAATTGTCCTACTTATGTCTTTGTGAATATGGGAAATGCTCAAAACTAGATGCAAATACAAGAAAGCGCACATTCCTTATTTTTTAAGCCGGTGCTAAAGGCTACTAATTGCAGGATCCGGTTGTAAGGAGAGGATTGTCAGCTGTGATCACAATGTTATCTTTGACGAATCCTCAACAATGACGAAATATGATGCTGGGAGCCTAACGTGGTTCAAAATTATGGTAAGAACATGGAGGTAAAAATAGATGTCCGTTGATTATTATAAGAAGTTGATTAACATTCCATTAATGACTCGATCCACCACTAAGATGGGCAGCAAAAGCCAAAGGCAGAGGGAAACAAGCTAAAAAGGAGAGAAGAGTCAATGGTTGTCTAATGCCACGTCATCTGCTTACGTGGTGTTAAACTACCACTAGTATTATGCCAACTAAACAAAGGTAGTAACTTTTGGGCCAAATGTCCACGTGGATGTTAACCCCTAACCATGGTTACAAAAGTTTGAGACTCAAAATTTCTAAAAAATTTAAATTGTCCGACCATAAGAAATAAAAAAAACTGAAAAATAAAAAATAAAACAGAGATGTTACGCTGCTTTCTCTCTCCATGCATCGTCTGTGCGTTCCGACGGCTGCTCATCCAACCACCATGCTGCACCACCGCACGACACCACCAAAATTTTGCCTCTTTCGTTGATCTGTCAACGGTATTGCATCTGCACTCCCACTGCTCCTTCTCCATCTTTCACTGACATTGAATTGCACTATATTTAATTCATTTCTCTACACAAAACCTACCCTAATTGCTATGTGGAAGATAAGAAATGAGGAAAGTCGAACTGTGAGTAATCATAATACATAATATCATAGATACATACTATATGCTTTGCATAATGCTTATGCATGGTGGGTTGAGTGTTCTTGCCCCATCAATCAGCTTAACATGATTTCTTATTTCTTAACATTAGGTCAATGGTCAATAAATCACTTTTCTATCATCTAACCAAAAACTGTGTAACTTAATTGCGCATTGATGTCTACATTTTGATCAACAGATACATACTCTAGAACTCAGAAATTATAAAGCCTTAAAGCCTTAAAGCCACAAATCTCCATTTCTAACTGTATGTTGGAAAAGTCCATGGAGAAAAATTTGACCTTTAAGGTTATATTAAGCTTGATTTGTTTCTGTGTTGTTATCCGAAGCAAATTCTGTTACACACTTCCAATGACGAGCATTAACAAAGGGAAAGAAGCTGCTGGCAAGTGTAAGTTCAATACCTTTTTGTTTAATCTTGGTACTTTTAAGTGACACATTATGCAAAAACCGCCTTAGAAAATTGATTGATGCGTGGATTGAAATATTTGGAGTTAACTTATGAACTCATTTTTTCGTTTAATCTGTAGATTTTGATGCTATTGACGATGGTATTTTCACGTTTGTTCATTGGGTTAATGATGGTTTTGAGTTTAAATTGAGGATGATTTATAATAGTGAAGATGAAGCTTTTAAAACGTATAATGCATATGCCATGAATAAATGATTCAGTGTTCGAAGAGGTCAAAAGTATATTCATGAAAAAATTCAGAAGCTACGACGATGTACTTTTTTGTGTGCATGCCAGGGACATGCACCTTGTGTTCCTCCTCAAGTGAAAAGAATGGTCGAGCAAATAGAAACTCGGTGTGGCTGTGATTCGTATATTAAGTTTAAAATTAGTAATGGTATATGGGAAGCCATTTCTTCCGTGATTTGTGCTCAAAGGTGCTCCGAGAGAGTGATGTTAAGATTCTTGAGAAAAACATTGTTGAGACAGTGTGCAAGTTAGAAAAAAAATCTTTCCCCGTCATTCTTTGACTTGATGGAGCATTTAACCATTCACTTAGCATATGAGTTTAGAGTGGGCGGACCTATGCAGTATCGGTGGATGTATCCATTTGAGAGGGGATGTCGCCCATCCATCTTTAAATTCGATTTCATACTTGCACACATGCGTTGTTTACTGAAAATGACTTATTTCTTACATAGGTATATGTTTGACCTTAAGAAAAAAGGTGCGTAATAAAGTCTGCGTGGAATGTTCAATTGCAGAGGCTTACATCCTTGAAGAGGTTACCAACTTCTGCTCCCTTTACTTTGAGACTGATGCCGATACAAAGATGAATCGGCTTGGTCGCAATGACAATAGTGTCGATGTAGAATTCAATAAGCGTCTTTCCATATTCATGCATCTTGGTCGTGCACTTGGAGCAAGGAGTGGTCGATATTTATCAGAGGAAGAGTATATTGCCGCAACATTGTACGCTCTCATGAATTGCAATGAAGTTGCATCATTCATAGTGTAAGTAGTTGTGTATATATCTTCCTTCTCATAGTTCAAGAACATAATATAATGACGATGCTATATAACATACAGTGAATACGACGATGAAGTGTTATTCGCAAACCCTGGGATATCAGATGAATAACTTGAAAAAATACGAAACAATGCGTTCCCTGAGTGGTTCTGAAAGCGCGTAAGTTCTAAAATCACATCTCGTTTCTAATATAGACGGCCCAGGATGTAATAACTTAATCCTTTGTGAAAATTGTTTGTTGTTGTAGACCGCCCAGGATGGAGTTGATGTTTCTTCTCAAATTGCTTGCTGCTAGTCCTAGTAGACAAGTTTCGTGTTATAAATGGTACATTGTCAACGGGTTTAGGTTTCACATGATGGAAGTTGACCTTACTAAACAAACCCAAAATAGTTGAGTTTTGATCAAAGGTGACTGTTATAATGATAGTGAGTGTGATTTTTATGGGCAGTTGGAGGAGGTTGTTGAACTAGATTATTATGGCAGCTGTAATCAACTGGTAATGCTCAAGTGCAGATGGTTTGACATTACAACTGGTATCCGAGTTGGTTGACATGGGATTGTAGACGTTAATAGGAGGTCAAGGCAGGGATCGTATGAACCACTTGTATTTGTAGCTGAATCAACGCAAGTCTTTTATGCAAAGAGTGTGACAAGGAAGGATCCAAATTGGCGTACTGTTATCAAGACCAAAAGAGGCTTTGTTGATGATGATGTGTTCGTTGAGATGTACCAAGAGGATGATGCTCCCACAGTGATTTCGCTTTAGGAGAATAACGATCCTATTGATGAGCCCTTTTGAGATTTAGGCCACGCTGGAGAAGAAGTCGATGCTGAAGCCCTCCGTGATGATGATGATGATGATGATAACGATGATTCCGAGGAAGACGTTGATGGCGAAGAAGAAGACGATGAAGATGAAGGGATGACAAAGAGGAGGAACACGTTCCGTTGTCTATTAGTGATAATGATTGACTGCGTAGAGCAAAAAAATTCTTATCAATGTACTTTTGCACATGTGGTGTTTATTATTTAAATTGAATTGTTTATTATTAATGGTGGTTAACTATTTAAATTGAGTTGTCTTTTGTACTCGGTCGTGCCACATTGTTAGCGTGCTAACTTTTGCACTTACGTTGTTTATTATTCGTGCGAACTACATTGTTATTAATTTACTTTTGCGCTTAAGTTGTTTATTATTCAAGCGAACTAATTAAACTCAATTAAATTTTGTACTTCTCACTTTTTGTAGATCTGCCGAGATCGTGGATGCGACCGTCGCAGAGCTGCTTCGGCACAGTCAGTGTAACACCCCGATTTTTCAAAGCAAAGGTAGAAAACCTCAAAATATCCAAAAGTATCCCATTGGGTATTTAGAGCATCTAAGAATAAGTTTCCAAAAAATATCAATAAAATGACACACCGGCTTAAAACAGTTACATTGACCTCAATTACTCTTACAAGGAGCTCCAAAATAAAATCTAAAGCAAATCTATTCGACAATAAATATACAAGGAAAATCCTTCTCTAAAAAGCTTCTTACTTAGCCATGCCTTATATTCCTTTACACATTTCTGAACACTGGCTGATAACCTGAAAGTAAGGGGGTGAGCACAAAATCTAGTAAAGATAATCACACACACCCATACACATTGCACAAATCACACTATATCGATAATAGTACTTGGAGTTGATAAAATACGATACCAAGGTGCATGGCGAATACCAAAATCAATGCACTAATTTTCAATTCAGAAATCAGATTAGCAATAATTAAGGTCAAATAGCTCGTACCCGCAGACAATACAATGTCAAAGTAAGGAGTTAACATGTATAACTGAATTTGCAATGGGTCAAAAGGTTTCGTTGTGTTTAAAACAATACAAAATTAGGTTCAAAACGTTTCCACAAGTTCTGATAACGATGTCTTATATTTCAAAAAGACTCCACTGAATTCAATAATACTTCAGATAAGTTCAAAAACGTCTTCAAATAGACCAGTTATCAAAATCCAAATGTTCAATCAGTACAAATATTAAGACCACGGGAGCCATTCAGAAATGTGTCACACGTGCCATCGCTGACACGTGAGACAAAGTTCAAAAATTAAGATCGTGATCTCTAGCTCATCCCACCGAGCTAACCCACATTCCAATCCACATAGGTAAGTCAGAAATAGATAAGTCACATACACTGTGACATGGCTCGTCAGATTGTAAAAATATATACCAAATCAACTTAATAAACACCAAGAGTTTGAAGCCGACAAAGTCATTCCCGTTCACACGATTCTACGTAGAATAGTTTTATTCAAGAACTAACTTCAACAATGAAATCAATGAATTCTAAGAAAACTCAAAGCCTAAAAGTTGAAGAGGACTCGTTACTATTTTCGTAATGTCTAAGATCATCAAAAACTGATAAGAAACGAATAAGATGGAGCAAGTCAAAGTAAGCTGATTTGCAGTGTCGAACATCAACTTTTGCACCAATGAATAACTTTCAAAGTGAATTTTGATCATTCGGATACAACACAAAACTGAAAAGTTAAGAGGACTCTTTAACGTTTCCAGATTGTCTAAAATCATCAAAAACCAATGAGAAATAAAAGAGATAGAATAAATCGAAGTAGACTGATTTACAATGTCAAAAATAGAAAAGTCTGTACTGACAAATAACTTTCAAACTCAATTTTGACCAAGAACCAAATGGATTCTTAAAAAAATTAAAATATAAAGTTGAATAATACTTTTCAAGTATTTCATAATGTCCAGGATCATAAAAAACCAATGAGAAACATGTAAGATACAATAAATCGAAGTCTGCTGACCTGAATTGACAGAAATATAAGCATAACAATGTTCAGGTCTATTTTCGAATATTTATCACTTGGAATTTCACAAAACCCAAAATTAAAAAGTTGTAGTAAACTATTTGAGGTTTTCAAAAAGTGTAAAAACACTGAAATTGGACAAGGAATGAAAAAGTTACAGACTCTTGAATGTGCTACAAAGATTTACAACAAAAAGATCACGAATCAAAGTCAATAATCGAAAGTACAAAGAACTATTTAGCGTAAGGATCAAGAATGTAATTAGGGTTCTAAAGAATCAATAGATCTCTTTAAACAATCAGTCAATTGATGAACGGATTGATAATCAGAATTCAGATGGGGTAATGTGTGAGAAAACCCTTACCTCAATTGCGCAAATCGATCAACTCCAAGTCTTGATCTCCTTAAACAAATTATATCAAAAATCCTAATATAATAGTACCCAAAATTTCAATTAGACTCCATCAATCACAATAGCTAATGTCCTTCTTATCACAAACCTCAATCACAATATCAAAATAAGCTCTTACATCAATGTAATGACCAAAATCTGAAGAATGTTCTTCGTAGAGATTCTTTGGAGGCTCTTCTGAAGTTTATGGTGCTCCTAGGAATTATATTGTACATAAGTCATCAGCCTAAAAGGAATATAATTATATTTTTAAAACAATTAGAATTGCAAAATACCCATTACGTCCCAAAATTCTCTAACTTTATAAATGGGTCAAACCAAAGCCCAAATTTAAATTGGGTCATCCAATTCCAAAATCACAGCCCACTTTCCTGGAAGAAAATTTTAAATTACATTTTAGGCCCACTATTTAATCCAAAGTCACCATACATTCTAATTTGTATTTACACAAGTATCCTGAAAAAAAATCTGGGGTGTTACAGTCAGGCCCCCTCCCCAGGATTGGTGACGTGACTACTGATGAGCAACCGATGTCGTCATCAGTAGCTTCAGTACATGATGAGACAATATTAGTTTCATGTCGTATTGAAAGATATTTGTTGCGCGCGAGCGCGGGGGCACACACACACACACACACACACACACACATATATATATATATATAACGTCTTCCTTTTTTTTTTTTTTTAGCGTCTAGTGCATCTGTACCCAGAGGTATCACTCGTGGGGTACCGCTTCCAGCTACCTTGGAGCAGAGGAACTGCTCATGTTCTCAACATCTTTTAGCGCACCTATCTAACTTAATACGTTGTTATATTGTGATTGACATATCTCTCTTTTGTATTATTCTTGTAATTAGTTTTGTTGAGGATTGTGTTAGGACTAGAATCGATCATATTATCAAGGCCCACCTCCCACGGCCTTATGAGACGTGGAAGTCGTGGACGGAAGTAGACAAGGAACTTGTCTGGGGGAAGTTCTTGGTAAGGATTGTCTATTTTTAATTGCTTTATTTGGTTTTAGAAGTACATTATTGCTGAATTTTTCTTGCTAATCGTGTTTGAAATTGTGTTGAATTATGTTCAGGACTATTTCAAATTTGAGTCCGACGGAGACCAAGAACTTGGGAGGCAGGCCTGGGAGTGGCATTGTACGAAAACTACAAGAAATATATGCTCAATGCGAGGTGGTAGGTGGTAGGCGCTAGCTCGGGCATGTGCGACAAATATATCTATGGCCAGGGACCACAACCCCGAGTACTTCTCCAAAGCCATGTGGGGGCAGCTGGTGGACCATTGGTATACAACAGACTGGGCGAAGCTGAGTGAGCGAGGTAAGGATATGGCCCATAGCGAGAAGAAGATGAAGCATAGTGCTGGTTCCCGTCCATTATCTGTGCACGAGCTGAAGTTGAGAGAAGACGACCCTGAGAAAAGGCCCTCGAGGCTCCGCCAGTTTGAGTACACATAAAAACAAAGATGGGAAGTGGGTGTCTGAGAGTACAGAGTAGGTTGTCGTGAGCACATAACTTTTGTATTAATTTTGTATTCCTATTGTATCCTTATCAGTTGTGGCCAGTTGCATTCCTCTAACATTTCCATTGTTTTCTTATACAGAGTTCATATAGAGAAAAAGTTTAGGCCAACTCCCAGGCAGACGGTAGCCAAGCAATGAACGAGGTCTCTTTGTGGTCAGAAGCTACAGGGGGTCCTAAGAAGGACCGTATGCTCGGCCACCCTCGTCAATCTGCACGTTTGTTGCTAGCTGGCAGAGCTCAGTCGTCAGGCGTGACCAATTCTAGGGTCCTCGGGTTGAAGTGACGGAGAAAGAGCGCTTCGCCATATTATTTGATGAAAGACTTCAGATGATGATCCAAGACCATTTTTTTTCCGGGCCCAAACTTCAGGTAATACCAATTTTCTCAAGTAGTTATGTATTTTGGTCATTTTATATGTGATCTTGATTTGTATATATTATGTTGAATCATTTGTATGGCTTCGTGCAGAACAATATTGGTCCTAATATCGGTGATTCTCAGGACGGTGGGGACGTTGTTGGATCGAACGTGCCTTTATGGAGGAATGAAGAAGATGATAACGGGGTTGGTCGGTCTTTCGACTAGTGATAGGGGTTGGGGTTATGTATTTGTTAACCCTACGGTTATTTAAACCTAGGATTATATTTGATTTTGATGATAACTAACATTGATGATTATGCTGTCTAACATGCATTGAGTTGATGAAGCAATAGGAACAATCTCATACTCATGCAAACGGATTATTAGACGAGCAACACGGTCAAAGACTCTCAACGGAACGCATCAAAGAGGGAATTCGTCGATTGAAGTTTTCATGCTTTTAATTCCGTCTTTGTAAACTAGACATAGAGAGATGATCGTTACGATGACTGTATACCTAGAACTTGCCCATAGGTTTCCCTTACATGCATAAAAGTTTTTCATGCTTTAAAAACAAGGAAACTGCATTTTCAGGAATGCAGTCGACTGCATGTTGGGCAGTGAGGTATTACAGTCGACTGCAATACTTCCAGTAGCCTATTACAGTCGACTGCAATGGATTACAGTCGACTGCAAGTTTGAAATTTGAATTTCCAACGGCTACTTTTGGGTTACAGTCGACTGCAATGGTGCATTGCAGTCGACTGCATTTACCGTTTGGCGCATTTAATGCCCTACCTAACCCCAAACGGTCATATTTATTCCCACCTCTATAAATACTCATCTTGGGCATTGTTTTCATTCATCAATTGCATTCAAAGCTCTCTTATCTTTCATATTCTCAAAGATCAAAGCAATTGTTCAAATCTCTCTTGTTTTCATTGATTTCTCATCCTTTTCAAGAGAGCATTTATTGTGAGCTTACATTAGAGAGAGATACACTTTCATAAGTCATCATACACTCATCTCTCTTGTTCTAGTACTTCAACTTGTACTCATCTACTTCTTAAGAGTGAAATCTTGTACACATTTCTTCATTCAAAAGTTCTTGTATCAAAGCTTGGGGTTGTCAAGCTTTGGAACTTTGGGTTTGTCAAAGCTTGTTCTTGATGTGGGCATAGCATCAAGGGATTGTAAGAGGTTCGATCTTGACCCGTAAGGAAGATCATACTAGTGGATTCTAGGGCCTTTCAAGGGACTTCCTTGAAGGGGTGGACGTAGGCTTGTGGGTATATCAAGCCGAACCATTCAATTCTCCTTGTCAAGTATCTCTAAACCCTTCTCTCTTTACTTTATCGTTTTACATTTGTGTTGAGATTGGTTGTTGGTTTATTTGAGTTATTGAGATTGAGGTTTGTTGGTTGTTATTTTTTAAAGTAGTCTTAAAACCCTATTCACCCCCCCTCTAGGGTTATTTTATTAGTTTCAGTATTGACTTGTATGCGTACCTTAACTTTGAGTTCTTATACTTGACTCGTTTTTCAAATTTTGGCTCAATCTAAATTTTATTGATTTTAATGCATATGTTTATCTGTAGTTTGATGAATGCGACACTTATGTCTTACTGTGTAGAGTAGATAGCTTTTGGACAAGTTATTTGAATGAATGCGGGACAGGGGGTTGAATCGGTTTTGAATGAATGAGTTGAAAGCTTTTAACTCATTCTTTCAAAACCGTTTCAACCAAGGTTAAATTAAATTTTGGACCGATTTCACCTTGGATTCGTATTAGTTTTGGGACAAGTTTTGGACAAGATGTGGACAGGTTCTTGGACCTAAATATTTTTTTTGCAAAACCCAGGTTTAGCGACTGCACATTGCGGTCGCTAAATAGAATAAATGCGGTCGCTAATCTAATCTTTCAAAATAAAAAAATAAATAATTAGAGACTGCAAGGCGCGGTCGCTAAATAAAAAAATATTTAGCAACCGCAAAAATGATCGCTAAATATAGTTCACGCGGTTGCTAAAGTTAGCAACTGATTAGTAAATGCGGTCGCTAAACTTTAGTGACCTGACATATAGCGACCCTTTTAGCGAGCACAAAATGCAGTCACTAGAAAGGTTTAGCGACTGCCCACGGCGGTCGCTAAAGGCACAGTTTCTTGTAGTGGTCCACAACCACCCATTTGTCCGTGAACATCAAAGACATTTGATTAGATCCCATAGAAGAGTAACATAAAAGGTGAAGAGTGTGCTTGACAGTTTCAAAAGCGTAGTTGTAGGAGCAACCAGGTCATTTGAGTTCATAGCAAATGATAAGGGAGGAATTAGAAATATTGGTTTGATTAGATCCCACATAAGAGTTACAGAAGGGGTGAAGGGTGTGCTTGACACTTTCAAAAGCATGGGTGTAGGAGAAACCAAGTCATATGGGTTCATAGCAAATGATATGGGAAGAATTAGAAATGTTGGTTGTATATTGCATGATGCTCAGAATTATTTACAGTCAGAAAGGTCTGAAAAACTTATTGCTGGAGATTCTCCAAAGTCTTGTGGACCATTTTCACAATTTACATGCAAAAGATCCTATGTTGTTTTACACAATGTACAACCAATGCAAAAGATCCTATGTTGTTTTACACAATTTACAGCATTTTGGCATATTGCTAAAATGCTGCTCAAAATCTTCCTAAGTTATTTTAGAAAGCCCGATTTCAATAGGGTCTCTCATAAGTTTTTGTACTATTGTGAAACTGTGGAAAAGTTTGATTCCACCTTGAAAGGGATGATTAACAGATATAAACTCGGAGATAAAAGTTGAATCCTTAAGTTATATGAAACCTGTTTTAAATGGTTTGACGTATTTACTAAGACTATATTTTCTCCTGATATAAGGTTAATTGAAAGAAGTGAGAACACAAATAATGTGTTTCAAGATATGGCATGCAAGACAATGACTTTGACTGAATTTGTTGATCACTAGGAAAAAAATGCAATCAAAATTTGTAAGAAAAAAGTGGAAGATGATTATAATTATGCACGTGGTAAGCCAAAAGTAGTTGTGAAGCGATGTGGACTTTTGAACCATGCATCCTGAGTTTATTCACACACCATTTTTCGAATGATTTAACATGAATTTGTTTAGAGTTTGTCAGAACATGTTATAGATACAAGCCAAGAGGAGAAAATTAGTTACTATTTTTTGAAATGTGAAGGTGGTAAAAGAGAGCATAAGGGTTTTCTTAACTCTGATGGTAATGAGATAAGTTGCTCTGTCAATTGTTTGAGTCAAAAGGGTGGTTGCGTCATCATGCTTTAAGGGTACTCAATGTTTGTATTAAAGCCAAAAGAATCCCACAACAATGTGTTGAAAAAATGGACAAAAGGTGCAAAACGAGGTATTGCAAGAGAGGACTATGTTCACGGCTCTACTCCACTCAATAGTCCCAAAGAAACAAAGACATTACGTCTGAACAAATTGATGCAGAGAGATTTTTCTGTCATGAGTTCGAGTGCTAGCGGCAATGAAGCGGCCAAAATTACTTTTGCTTATTTAGATAGGATTGAAGAAGTTAGAAGACTTGAAGAAGAGTGTGAAAATGATGATGTACTTAGTGAGCCGACTGATATTCCTCCTATTGTTGATGGCTTGCCGGTTATGGATCCCCCTTGCGTGAGGGCTAAAGGAACACACTATAATAGGATTAAGGGGGCACCAGAGAAGGCACGAAAAAGAAGGACACCAAAAGGAGCAACTAGCCAACTTCCTACACGTGACATTGATGGTAACTATTTTATATTTTTTCATTGATATGCATTATTTATGTGCTTTTGCACACAATTGTATGTAGTAACTAAGTTCGTTTACTTTGTAGATCAAGATATGCAGTTTACAACCGATATTTCCACCGATGTGCCTTCAATATCGGCGTCACAACCACTGTCACGTAGTTATTCCGAGCCAATGAACAACACCTTGCATCAAGAGTTAGTACCTTATTTTGGTAATACCAATGTCACGCCATTCTTGAGTCAGGTAATCAAAGTGTTAATTTATTTAAAAACATTTGTTTTACAAAAGTAATATGTTAATGAAAATGTCATTCATTATTATTTCAGGATCGTCCAACAGTTTTGTGAGTTTGCTTAACTCTTGCCGTATGAACCCGCATGTATACTTTATTCTAATAATTACTTTTGGAACAAGAAGGAGTGTCTAATATATATATATATATATATATATATATATATATATATATATATAGGGAGCTGATCCCTTGACAGCGCTGGCAAAATAGGACATCTTGCCAGCGCGATCTGGCCGTCCATCCCTCCAGATCACTTTTTTTTGCGGCGCTGTCAGTCGTCCGCTACATAGTGTAGCGGACGGACCTTTTTACCATCTTGCCCTCGCTCACCCGTCCGCTAGACTGTGTAGCGGACGACATTCTTGGGCCCACATCGTCCTACAAAAAGTAGTCCGCTACACTGTCTAGCGGACGACTGTCACAACTGCACAATTCTGACACAATTGTGACTTGTCTGACACAATTGTGACTTGTGTGTACTTTTATTTCTGAACATCATAACGTTGTCGGCAATGCTGTCCGCTACACAGTATAGCGGACAGTATTGCCCATCCCCAAAACCTACTCAATTTTCTTTCAGCACAATTTTCTTCTCCTTCGGACTCGCTTCCATTTTCAGCTGCCTTCAAGCCTACTCAATTTTCTTTCAGCACAATTTTCTTCTCCTTCGGACTCGCTTCCATTTTCAGCTGCCTTCAAGCTTCGAGTAACACTTGCTTCAAGCTTCGCTCAAGCAAGGTAAGTTTGCTTCAAGTTTTCTTGATGTTCTAGAAATTTGTCACTGTATTCATCAATTTGTGATTTTATAATCTAGACGTTTCCAGATGTGCTAGACATGATGTTCATAAAAAAGGTATAATTTGTTAACTTTATATTTAATTCATTATAGTTTAATTCGATTTTTTGGCATGATGAATTCGTCTATTTATCTTACTAATTTAAATTTGTTATGTTCAATAAATTAATAATTATTAATTTGGAGACACTTTTGAGATTATGCATACGGTATGTTTGTCATCCTAAATTGGTCTATTCGCCAAGGTAATTTTTAGGTAATATTTTCAGTTAGAAATGCCATTTGATTGTTAAGCGTAGTCTATTTCTACACAGCTCTTGTTTCACAATGTCTGATTTCGTGTTAAGCTCCAACGTCCCCGTAGATGCTAGTGATCCGTATCTAGGACGAACATTTGCTACGTTGGAAGAAGCTGAAGAATGTTTTCGAGCGTATTCATTGAGGGTTGGTTTTGGCATTAGAATAAAGACTTCAAGAACGAGCACCATAACGAGAAAGATATGCTCTCGCTTATACGAGTGCCATAGGAGCAGAAACCCAGTGCAAAATGAGACACGCGTAGGCAATGATGACAGTGATGACGAAATAGGATATCCGCGTAGAAGACGGGACTGCTTTGAGCTCACAAATTGCCAGGTCAAGATGTTCGTAAGCTACAAACCCAAACAAGACCATTGGCTTATTACCAGCCTGGAACTGGCACACAATCACCCGTTAGTAACCCCTTCTAAGGTGAGTCAGATGCATCAACACAAGAAGATGGGTAAGGTCGCAAGGAGCCTGATTCAGACAATGAGCAATGCGCGACTAGGACCTACCGACATGATTAATGTTCTTGCTGAACAGGCTGGGGGAATTCAAAATTTGACCTTTAACACGACAGACGTTCGTAACGCGGTCCGAACCCATAGACGAGCCGCGTATGACCTCAATGATGCTCAAGCCACAATGAGCCTATTGAAACGGATGCAGATGGAGGACCCACAGTTGACCTTCGATTATAAACTTGACGACGAGCATCGAGTTAGCACAATTTTTTGGGTCGACGGTCGTTCGAGGCTTGCTTATAAGCATTTTGGGGATGTCGTGACGTTCGACACCACATACCGTACCAACAAGTACTCGATGCCGTTCGCCCCTTTCACGGGGGTCAATCATCATTATCACTCCATCCTGTTCGGGTTCGCCTTGTTAAGGGACGAGACCGAGAGTTCTTTTGAATGGTTGTTTAGGACGTGGCTGGAAGCAATGAACTTCAAAGCACCCAAAGTGATCATCACCGATCAAGATTTGGCAATGAAGAAGGCTATTGCGACCGTCTTCCCAGACACTCGGCACAACTTGTGCACCTGGCACATAAGCAACAAATACCCGGAACGGCTGCATCACGTGTACGCAAAGTATCCAGACTTTAAACAGGATTTTGACAAGTGCATCCTCAAGTCGTTAACGATTGAGGAATTCGAGGAGAGGTGGGAAAAGCTTGTTCGGGATTACTCATTGCAAGACAACGAGTGGCTCCAGCACTTGTACGAGTGCAAAGAGCAATGGATTGGCGTTTACACGAGGAGGTATTTTTCAGCGGGCATGAAAACGACGGGCAGGAGTGAATCCATGAATGCCACGTTCGATAGTTATGTGGGTACAGCTACCAATTTGAAGACTTTCGTAAAAAAAAAAAAAAAAGCGGTAGCTTCGTTGTTCGTAAAAGAAAGGGCTGCCGACTTTGCAACAACGTACAAACAAAGGAGAAGGTTGCTCGAGACCCCGCTGGAGCTGAACGGTGCCAAAGTCTATACGAAGGAGATCTTCTTGCTATACCAAGTAGAGCTACGAAAATCCGGACGATACAGTATAAACAAGGTGGCAGAAATGTCTACGCGTGAGTACAAGGTTTATTCGCTCGTGAATGACCTCGTCCCTGAGAAGCTGCGCAGAATGTATACGGTGAGCCACGACACATTGACGGACTCGGTGACATGTGTTTGCAAGAAGTTTGAGTTCCATGGCATCCTGTGTAGACACGTTCTGCGGTTTTTCACCCAGAAGAATATCAGGACAATCCTCGATAAATACGTCTTGCCACGGTGGACGAAAGGTGCAAACAGGTTGCACGGTACCATTTCCTTTCCGGAGCACCCGTATACTGACTTTGAAGAATCAGAGACGTTGCGGTATAATCATCTGGTGACGATGTTCACCCGTTTGTCCGTAAAGGGTGCTGCTACAATGGTCGGTTATAAACATCTCCTCGAGGTAGCTCAGCAACAAGAGCCCATCGTCGACCAGTTGGAAGCAGCTTCAGTCACCAACGCGGTTGACACCGAGCCAACGACGGGATCAGAAGACGACGAGCCGAGGGAGGAAGACGACAATGATATACGGCCGTTGGATCCAATTATATCGCAAACGAAAGGCCGCAAGAGATCTACGCGGATGAAAAGCTCAATTGAAACGGCAACTCAACCTAAAAAGCTGCGAAGGTGTGCATTGTGCAACAAAATGACTGACCACGACAAGCGGAACCATTACAAGGCACTGGGGATAAGTCCAGGGGGTTTGCAAGACGGGGAAGAAGATGACGCCGAAGATGAGGACGGACAAGCTGCAGTGGACCTTTAATTTTTTGTATAAGTTTGACATTTGTAATAATTTTTATGGCAGGATAGACATTTGTATAAGTTTGACATTTGTAATAATTTTTATGGCAAGATAGACATTTGTATAAGTTTGACATTTGTAAGTTTTTCGACCGAATACTGGAATGTTTTTACCATCTGATGTATAACGTATATGCAGGGACCTAATTTTTTGGGGTTTTTTTAAGTCCGCTATACAACGTAGCAGACGGTAAAACGGTAAACTTTATTTTACGTCCGCTATACAATGTAGCGGACGGCATAGCAGAAACTTTTGGTCTTCATTTTACGTCCGCCATACAATGTAGCGGACGGCATAGCAGAAACTTTGGTCTCCATTTTACGTTCGCTATACAATGTAGCGGACAGCATAGCAGAAACTTTTGGTCTTCATTTTACGTCCGCTATACTATATAGCGGACGGCGCAGCAGAAAGCTCCACCCATCTAAACTTAGAAAAATTTGGTCTTCATTTTACGTCCGCCATACAATGTAGCGGACGGCATAGTAGAAACTTTGGTCTTCATTTTACGTCCGCTATACAATGTAGCGGACGGCATAGCAGAAACTTTTGGTCTTTTATGTCCGCTATACTATATAGCGGACGGTGCAGCAAAAAGCTCCACCCATCTAAACTTAAAAAAATTTGGTCTTCATTTTACGTCCGCCATACAATGTAGCGGACGGCATAGCAGAAACTTTGGTCTTCATTTTACGTCCGCTATACAATGTAGCGGACGGCATAGCAGAAACTTTGGTCTTCATTTTACGTCCGCTATACAATGTAGCGGACGGCGCAGCAGAAAGCTCCACCCATCAACACTTAGAAATATTTGGTCTTCATTTTACGTCCGCCATACAATGTAGCGGACGGCATAGCAGAAACTTTGGTCTTCATTTTACGTCCGCTATACAATGTAGCGGACGGCATAGCAGAAACTTTTGGTCTTCATTTATGTCCGCTATACTATATAGCGGACGGCGCAGCAGAAAGCTCCACCCATCTAAACTTAGAAAAATTCTCTACCTACATTTGTCCGCTACATTGTATCGCGGACGGAGCAGCAGAAAGCTCCACCCATCTAAACTTAGAAAAATTCTCTACCTACATTTGTCCGCTACATTGTATCGCGGACGGAGCAGGAGATTTAAAAAAATTGTCTACCTTGTCCGCTACATTGTATAGCGGACGGCACAGCAGAAAGCTCCTGTAACACCCCGATCCTTTTTCGGAATTATTTAAAAGTTTTAGTAGCGAATATATTTTCTTAGTGTCGATATTTTTTTTTTTAACAACTTTTAGCGGCAACTTAAATGTTTAGTGATTAGCGTGACCGAATTTTTATCGGCAACTTCTAGCAACGTACATTTTTGTATATACTTAACGTTGGCGTATATATTTTTAACAATAAATTCTCGTTTAGTTAGCTTTGATATTTTTAGGTAGCTACTTTTAGCGACGTTTTGTACAACGGGTTGGCGTAACAACCCGTTAATAATTTTTCCTAGCACCTAAACTATCATAGATATTATTTTGGACCATTTCGCATATATATAAAAGTTTTGGGTAAAATTTGAGCGGCTAATGAAAGTGTAGGGAGTTTTTGGAAAATTATCAATTTAGGGTTTGATATATAAAGCTATGTTGAGAAAGGGAGCAGCCGTCTCCTTCATATTTCCCATCTGTACGTGACCTAGAGAGCAAGAGAGTGAAAGAGAGAGGACGGGACAAGGGTTCTCCGGCGATCAAATTTTCCGGTAAGTTTTTCCCTACTTTTCTTTTTCTCTTGTTCATTACTGATTACGGGATTAAGAAGGGGTAAGGGAATTCTGCCGTGTGGAGAGATAGTGTTTGAGTGTGTATATAGGTATATGGTCGTGTGTTTGTAGACGTGTATATGGGTGGTTGTATGTGTGCGCAGTGGAGCCGTGAGGTGGGGAGCGTGATACAGTAGGCTGGGTCATCACCAAGAGGGATGGCTGCCATGAAGGGCACGGGTTGGGTCGAAAAGGTCACAGCCATGGTGGCTGTGACTGTGGCCATGAGCAGGGGTGCAAGGAACAAGGGAAGGGGAGAAGAGAACCCACTGCCGTGAGGCAGTGGGTGTGGCGAGGTCTTTGTGTTTTGTGTGTGACTGTGTGAGAACAAAGAGTGCGTGCGTGAGGCTGCCTTGAAGACAGCCTGTGTATGCGTGAGTTTGGTGTGTATTGTTGCCATGAAAGGATGATTGGAGAGAAAAAGGGGAACTGGACCTTGAGGAATATGAGATGGGTCAGTCTACGTGTGTTGTGTGAATATTGTGTTCATGGTGTATGTAACATGTGGGCTTAGAGAGAGAGAGTGAGGAGGACATCCATGGAGATTAATTTCTGGGTTCATGTGAGTGTTTAGGTGGTTTATAGGCGTGTAATGAAGGGAGGAAGAAGGGCTGTAAGGCAGCCGTGTAGTGTGTGTTTTGTGTAGTGTGTGGGTAAGGGACAAGGAGGAAAGAAAGAGTAGGAGATGTGTTAATTTTCAGCCATGCCCTTTCTTTACATGAATTAAGGGGTGTTGGGGGTGTTTTAATGTGCAGAGTACACATACATTGACCCACTGCCATTACCTGTAATGGGTTTGAAAGACAATTGGTTATGGCCATGTGTGTAGACCTGGCAAAAAAAGGCCCGGACCCGCGGGTCGATCCGTACCCGCCCAAAAAACCCGGGTACGGGTACATGTTTTGAAGACCCGTGGAAAATGGACCCGTACCCGAACCGACCCGCAATTTTCGGATCGGTCCGGGTCGGATGCGGTTTACCCGGGCCACCCGTTTTTCCCCTTTAAAAAGTGTTAGGGTTTCATTATATTCTTCCATCTTCTCTTTCTGTGGCTGCCGCCCTCCCTCTCTCTGAACTCTCTCTCTTTCGAACTCACAAGCTACTGAAACTAGCCAGTGGAGTCACGCCATCGCACTCACCCATGCCGCGGTTCTCAGCCACGACGCCACTGTGTCACCCACGACTCCGCTGTGTCACCCACGACGCCGCTCTCTCACACCCATGTCTTTCTCTCTCACCTACCAGTCAGATCTGCCGATGACGGTGTCCCATCGTCCCTCTCACGCTCCGCTACCAGATCCGCCGCAACTCCGCCTCCAATGTATCCCATCAGCTCCGACGCCGGTCAACCTCGTCGACTCTGACTTTTCTTGTACGCCATGACCGAAGTGTCCATCTGCGAGGATGCCAACTATACACCTTCACGGCTTCACCATGCTGTTGGATCTGCCGACTTGTATAATTTGTTTACAAAATAATTTTTTTTCCAGATCTACTTGTAATATCTGTGTTAATTTTTTTGTATGTATTAATTATGTTACTGTCTCAGTCGTAGGAACTAATTTTAAGTGATTTTCTGGTATTTTTGTTAAGATGTTGATCGAGAATTGGGAGTTAGAGAATTGTGTTGTTGGAGTTGAGATAATTGTTGTGGTAATTGGTAACAAAAAAGAAGAAAAAAAGAAGAAAAAAAGTATTCTGGAAAAAATGTCCAGTGAATCTGTTTAATAAAAAAAAATCATAAATTTAATAGTCTACCCGCAAGGATAAGGTACGGTTCCAGAAAAACCTTACCCGAAAAACTCCGGGTAAATTATACCTGACCCGACTTTATCCATACCCGATCGGATTTTATCCGTACCCGCTCGGCTAGACCCGTTTGCCAGGTCTACATGTGTGTGTGTGTAAGTGAAGATATGTGGGTAATTGTGTGTATAATGGTTGGGTGAGGGTGTGTTTAGAGAAGTATGGATCTGCTGTGTGAAGCGTAGGGCTGCTGGGTGTTGGGGAGTCATGGAAGTGGGTGCAGGGAAGAGGAAAGAAGAAGAGAAGCTCAGACGGGTAAATTTGTGTTAGCGTTAGATCGACACGTGAATATGTTAGCGCACGCTTATCATTAGAACATGAAAATTTACAGTATAGTACGATCGGCTATATTAGAATTTGTGGCAAAGTTTCATAATTTTCTGACATCGTATGAATTTTTAGTATTTTCTGTAATTTCAGATTTGTAAAATTGTTTTGGAGACCTTAAACCCAGAAAATGTTTTAGGAAAAATTATAGTAATGTCTTTATGGTATAATAAAGACTCAGTAAAAGTTTTATGATTTTTGCGGTTGATTTGCTATGGTTTCCGTATCGCATTATTTTTAGCAAAATGAATATTTGAAAAGTAGTTTTAATGCTTTTTAATTTCTGATTTAAATTTCTATGATCTTTATACATATGTTAAAGCTGTTACAAAAATTATGGGACTTAGTTTGCAGCTGGAAGCATTTTTGGCAATTTATGGGTATTTTATTGTATTTAAAGAAATTATTTTAATTCGAAAATATTCAGAACATTCAGAACATTCATATTTTGACTTATTATATTGTTTCAAGCTATACGAGTGTTTTATTTTAATTTATAATAAATTTAGAATACGGTTATGCATTAAAGAGCGTACCGGGTTCTCGGTTAAGTTGGCCGTGTGCGAGGCGCGCTTTGAGTTGTGTGATTCCGGGGTTAGAGGTGAGCGCCGTTTGGGTAGTTTATATTAGGTTTATAGTATTGTAGTATAGATTATGTTCTAACATATGGATTTGCCAATCTAGGTTTATTCAAAGAATTATAATCGAGGTTGGTAGCATCGCATAGCTTGGACCGAGGTAAGGGATTTCTATCCGAACCCCATTTCGTTATTCTGTTTTCAAATGCTTATAGAACAGTTTTACAAACTAAATTGATTCGATTTTATGCTGATATAAAAGTTGTTTTGAAACTGTCCATGAAAGCCTAAATTGAGCCTTATAGCGATCGTTTGAAATTCTTAAATTGTTTACTCTCATCTGTTTTATCGATTCAATTATCATAAAATGTTTTGAAATTTATTTATTGTTTCTCAATGTTGACATGAGTTAGTAACTTGGGAGCCATAAGGATGGTCTGTATTGTTGGCGTTATAAGGATGGTCTGTTGGATGGGTTTAACTAGTACCTAGATGGACTATTCAGTGTACATATGCATATGTAAAGCGATCGAGCACTGCCGGGGTGGCGTTGCGTCTCTACTGCGCATGTTCAATGTTTCATGTCTATGTTTTCTGACACTTGAACTGTTTTGAATATTATCCATTCATGCTTTATTATATCCGAAGTGTTTCAAATGAATATTATTTAAGGGAATGAGTTGAATACTCATCCTTATGTTTATATCGTATTGTAGTGATTTTATCGAAAGCTAAATTCCTCAAAAATTTGTCATTAGACTTGAATGTAAAATCGTTCGTTTCGTTCATCTTTGTCTAAGTGTTGTATTTCATTTAAAATACTCTTCAAAAGTTTTATATGAAAAATCGTCCGAATCGTTTTTCTTATTTTTAACTCTTTGTGCGACCTTACTGGGCTCTCAAAAGCTCACTCCCCTTTGACTTCTTTTCCGCAGGTTATAACAAACAATAGATCGTTTTGGGGGTGGACTAGATCTGAGCCGAGCGAAAGAGAATTTAAGTTTCAGTCTTAGTCTTTAGAACCCCTGCGTGGGTCATTATTGTTATTTAGATTTGTTAGTTTGGACTTGATGTTTCAACTATGATTAAGTCGATGGATTAGTTGCTCTGACAGATTGGTAGTATTTATTTTGTTTGAGTTGAGGATTTTATGATTTAGTGATTGATGGATCGAGTGTTAACGTT